>JAULKK010100226.1:0-17640 GCA_032355705.1 Rubia peregrina
TCAGCCATCCATCTTCCGAACGATGAATGGGTTTGTTAACTAGGTTGGATAAATCACTACTCTTAGTACTCCTGCATGTACAAGAGTTTGCACCTCTTGTTCAATTGCCTGTTAGCGATCGTGAGCGAAGCTTCTTTACTTTTGTTTCATAGGTTTCACTAAAGGGTTAAATCGAGAGAATGTGATGTGATGCTCAGATTTACTCCTCCACATCTTAACTGACCATGCATACACATTTCTATACTTTTTAAATGTTGTGATCTCCTTCTTAACTTGTGGGGGTAAGAATCTCCATTTTTCACTTCTTGGGTGTGGGCTTCCTCATCGAGGCTAAAAAGAGTAACTTTCTCTCCAAATCACTTCAGGGTGTTTGTTATCCAGTATTTGTACCTTGTTAATTGTGTTAACCATTTTTTGGTTTTCTTTCTTGGTGGCCAGTATCATCATTATAACCAAGTACTGCTTGGATGATTGTTGATTCCCTCCTACCATTGCTACTCTAGTTGGTGTAGGGAATTTCATGAATTGGTGGTGGAAGGAGTAAATCACCTTTTCATCATGTATTCATGGTCTTCCTATGGTTGCATTGAATTGACTAGGGTGTCCATGACTAAAAAATGACACAAAATTGTGCTGGATTTGTTCTCTTCTTTGACGGGGACAAGCAACTATATATTCCCCCCCAGTACCTCAGAATTTTCCTTGAAATATACCAACAATTTTTTTTGATTTCTCGAGGCTTGTTTGTTTTAAAATCCAATTCATTGAAACAATCGGTGAACATTATCTTTATTGCACTCTCGTCATCAACAAACACCTAGGGTACAATGGACTTGTCTATCTTGCCTAGCAAGACTTAAGGATCTTTGTGTAGGGTTGCATGTGATAATGTGTCCTATTCAGTGGATATTATTGGTTCATAGAGAAAAGTTACTAGGATATCGAAAAGAAAATGTTAGCATTACTTCACTTTGTCAGAAGTTTGAGAGCCTACTTTTAGGGCCACACAGTCATGGTGTACCCAAATCAACATATCAAAAATAATTTTCCATAAGCCCAAAGAATCAAGAAAGCTGATGAAATGGGAAATACAATTGGGGGAACACAAAGTACATATCCAACCAAGGATATCCAAAAAAGAGAAATCCTTGACTGATTCCCTAGCAGAGATGATGGAAGAAGAGAAGGAGAAAGAAATGGTGGATGAATCAAATCACATAGGAAAAATGTAGCTGGAATAGATAGCGTGGACCTTCTTCATAGACAGGGCCGCATGCAAAGAAAGATGTGGGGCAGGACTCTTGATCATAAGACCAAAAAGGTAGGAGTAAAAATATGCATAGCAATTTGAGTTTTCTCTCACCAACAAGAAGTTAGATTATGAAGCTCTCATCAGAAGACTCAATTTGGCTATGTGAATGGGTATCGGGAGTATCCACGTACATAGTGACTCTTAATATGTGGTTCACCAAGTGTTAGGGGACTACATCGTTAGAGAAAATTATATGTCCAAGTACTTGACAAAGACGAGTCATCTGATCAGAAAATTTGACCACTTCAAAATCACTGATGTTCCACGATCTAAAAATGCTAAGGCAAAGTGTTAAGTAAGTTGGAAATTTTGGTTTACACTAGTCTGCATCAATAAAAGTATGTTATCGTCGAGCTAGTCCGATCAGAAGTACAACGATCACAACTGTTACACGCATTCAAGATAAGGACTTGGGTTGGATGACACTAATCATCTAGTACTTAGAGCACATATTCCTACCCATAGACAATGTCAAGTTAAGGAGAATTAAACTTAAATTCCCAGTGTACACGCTAGTGGATGAAGCCCTATACAAGAAGGGTTTTATAATACATTGGCTAAGTGCAAGGGACCAACTAGAGCAACCTGCATCTTCCAGTAATGCACAAAGGGTCATGTGGGGCATATCATGTTGCACAAATCTTAGAAAAGAAGACAATACGCTTTGGATACTATTAGCCGAATATATATAATAGAAAGCACACCTCTTTATCTAAACTTTCAAAAGTTTTCAAATAAATGCATTCAAACAAAGGAGGCCACAAGAAGAACTTACAAGAGTCTACGAAGCGTAGTCCTTTAAAAAAATGGGAAATTGATATCGTGGCCCTGTTCTTGAGTGGGACAAGAAGATCAAACTTCCTAATTTTTACAATTGATTATTTTTAAAATTAGGTGGAGGCTAAGCCACTCGGAAAAAAAATGGCACAAGCAGCAATATCGTTTGACTAGAAAAGAATTATTTACAATTTTGTAGTAGTAAACACAATCATATTGGACAATGGAACACAGTTTGCAAGCGGTGCTTTCACGCATTGGTGTAATGAATTACATGCAGAGTAGAAATTCACTTTAGACACATATCCCCGGGCTAACGGACATGTCCAGGTCACAAATTCAACATTAGTCTGGGTAATCTAGAAATAACTTGAGGAGAAGCAAACCATGTGGGTTGAAAAGGGCCTACCGAACAACACCCCAAACACAAACCAGAGAAACTCCATTCGGCCAAATTTTTGGCCACGAGACAATCATCCCTATATTAGTGAGATTTTCAAGCCCTAGGATCATTGGCTATAATGTCGAGAGCAATTTAGAGAACATGCGATCAAATCTCGACATTCTTGAAAAGGAAGATAAATCACCACCTTCAGTGAGGCCTGATACAAGAAGACCAAGGAAAACTCATACAATGAACGCGTAAAAAACACACTATTTGAGGTGGGCGATTTATTTCTCAGGAAGAACGAAGTTAGCCTCGTAGAAAAAACAAGATTTTTTGCCAAAATGTGAAAAACTGCACGGGACTACTGAATCCAATAAGTTAAACCACAACGTTGTAGCCATACTAGAAAGAACGCTAGTGCTAAACACTTGGCCTATATCCAACTTAGGAAGTACCATGTCTAATCGAGAATCCTTGGTATGATCAACAACGTTCTTTTAAGCACATAACATGATATTATCGCAAATGTAAATACATAAATATTTAAATGTCTTTTCCAAGACACACAACAGTGTTCGACAACTACAAACATGCATAGAAAACTGGCTCACACACTTTATACTAAATACCAAAAAATTAGGAAGAAACTGGGAAAATCACTCGATATGGCAACACAAGAAGGAAAATCATCTGTGGCTTTGTACATAACAGAAAAATCACCCGATCCACTACACAAGAAGGAATATCACCCGCAGCTTCACACAACGGGAGAATCACCAGATCTGTGACACAAGCAGGAAAATCAGCTACAGATTTTACACGATGGGAAATAACCCAATCCATGATACAAGCAGTAAAATCACCTACGGTTTCACACATAATGGGAAAATCACCCAATCTATGACACAAGTAGGAAACTAACCTACAACTTTGCACATAACGGGAAAACCACCTGACTTGTGACATAAGCAAGAAAACCACAATCGTCTTTGCACATAATAGAGAAAATCACATGGTACATATCGCAAGCAGAAAAATCACCTTCGGCTTCATATGTAACAGGAAAGTCACTCAATCATGGACACAAGTGCTCCATGCAGTACGCCTTAAAATCACCCATGGTCTCCATGAATGCAATTAGGTACACAGTCCTCTTATAGACATAAACTAAATGATCCAATCCACCCACATTCTTCTCGAGCCAACAAATATAAACTATAACATTTGGATAAATGTTCATCGGCTCACTGACGGCAACATTTCGAGTTCCATCAGAAGGTGTCACATTGCCCACACTACCTCTACTAAATCGACCCTCGAGATCGATGCATTTTTGCTTTATCTCATGATTTACAATGTCTACACTATGACACTTGTCTGCGGCTTTTCATTCTCATGTCAAAGATAAACATTTATCAAATTGGGTTTTCCATTCCCAGGTACATTCCTTTAACATGTGCACCTCGTTATTTATATTCTTTAGAATCTCAATAAGCATTTCTATGCAAGTGACTTGAATTTCAATGATCTTCGGTCGGCAACAAATTGCTGCCATCTGCTCTCATGGCTAAAAAAAATCTAACTAGTTGTCTCCCCTAATTGTTGATTAGTTCTTTCTGCCAATGAATAATATTTGTCAAGATCTATATTAAAAAAAACTCATATTCGTCTTTCTCCTTCACCCAAAACACACCTATGTCCCTAAAGCACACCTGGATATCCCTCACACGAACCCCCCAAATGTGTAGCCCAACTCATCAGCCCTTATGGAAGACATAGATTCGCAATATATGCAACAAAAGATTCTAGATCACACAAACATTCATTGATGGCCTTGGAGATAGCAATATCTTCACTTAGGAAACAAGCTACCGTCCGGAGGGGAATTTCTAGAACTTCCAGATCTTTCTTGGCCTTCGTTGTTAGAAACCAATGCAAAGTGACATGTCCCATGCGATGCGTGCAAGGGTTTGTCCACATGACCTTGGCCAACATGCAAGTGCAAGGTCATCCCAGTTGTAACCGTGCAAAAAAACCCATAGCTATATCATGCAATTGGGAATATAAATCAATCCATTCCTCCAGAATTCTTTCAAAGTGGAGAGAGTAAGGAATAAAGATCACATGATTATTTGAAAATAATACGACTAGGAAGTTCGCACGGTTTTTATCAACTTTGGCAAGACGATGCCCAAGAAATGCCAAACACTCCCCCAATTTCAAGTCATAAATAATTTATATTAGTACATTTCTAACAAACAACAAGCAAACAATGCTTATATTTGATGCACACATATAGTGATACGATATCAAAAACATCATTTATTATATTTTTCTTAGTTTAGTATTTTTAGGAGGATAACACTATACTTTTTTCCCCACTGAGTTTTTTTTAATGAGGTAGTGTGGTCATTTTATTTTATTTTTATGAATAAAGCCCATAAACTCAGCCATGTAGGCTTAGAAGAGTTTTGGTAATATTATATTTTAGGGTTTAGAATATTCAATTTTGATTGGATTAGAATTGGATTTGGTAAGATTAGATAAGGCAATATCCATCCAAGATTAGCCTGAATAAATTCAACCATATACACTCATTTTATTTTAGGATTTTTAATTAGATATTGTTTTAGATTCTTAAAACTGCCATAAGTCGATTCCGTTTCTATTTGTGATTATGGTTTTTTGGCTGAGATTTATCCTATAAATAGAGGGGTTGGCCGAGTTGTTCTACACATTATTATCAATCAAAAATTCAAATTGAATGCGAGTATTATTTTTCATTGTTGCTTAATCCTGCGGGTTAATTAAGTATCAATACCCTTTGCAAACTAATCTTGCGGGCTGGTTAGTGAACAAAGATCTCTTTATTTGTGAGTTAATCCCGTAAGCTAGTTAACGAGCAACTATTTGAGTTAAGCACCAATCCAGAGGGCTAGTTATTGATCAATTCACGCGATCTAGTGAGGGTTTACATATCCCTTCATTCGGTCAAAGATTTTAATCCCGCAATGCAGAGTCTTCGCAAGGAGATTAGAGATAGCTTGCTCAAACAAGGTTGTTGCTCAATTGGAAACACTCGGAGACGTCTGTGCATGTATCGCCTCATCCATAATTGATGACTCCTTGTTCGCATCACTATCAAAAGTATATAATTTTGTTACCTTGGAACGCTTCCAAGCAGCACCCTCCTCCTCATCCTCCCCGGCCTTCCGTTTTGCTTTCTAAGAACTTGTCCTTGCAAGTTGAGCCAGCTGACATTGGCATTCTTCCTTTGTCGCCATGTTATCCCACTCTTCACCTTCTTTCCCTTTCAACTTATAAGGGTTATACTTAACACTTTTCAGGTGCCCATGATTTTGTTCAGCTCCTTCATTATAGTGAGCCTCTTTTTCCTCATTTTGAATAACAGGAACCTCTACAACTATGCATGACATCCTTATACCTATAAAAATATGGGGATATATACAAATATAACCATATATACTTGAGTAAGTGTCAATATAACACTCAGATAATTTAAACTACAAAAAAAACCTTACTAGTTTATGAAAGTGTCAATATAACTCTGAGGCACCATTTCCAGCGTTAACTCACGTTGACCACACATAAAATGTCCAAAATACCCCCTAGCCTAAACTTAAAAGTGTTAGGAGCCTTCAGGCCATAACCACACAGTCGCCAGGTTGCCACCGCCTGCCTCCACCTTACCATCATTCCCACCCCGTCCCGCTATCCCCATCACCGCCCTGCTATTATTGGCCCATCCCCCCTCTAGCCAACCCCACCACCACCGCCCCCCTCTAGCATCACTGCAACTTCACTTCGCTCCATTTTCACGAAACCCTAGCCCACCCATCGTCACCGCTCCCGCCACTCGATGCCCAATCTCACCTTACTCTCGCCTCCACTCGGCCACTACTCTTACCCACACCTCGTCCCACTGACCACCCACCACCAAAACCCTAGCGCCACCCCTCGTCCCAGTAAACCCTAGAACCACCCCGCATCCCACTCACCGTCACCGCACTAGCCACCCCACCTCATTAATCACCTCACCTCAGCTACCCTACCCTCCAGTCCAGCCAAACCACCGTTTTATCACCTCCACTTACCCCTCTCTCCCGTGACCACTACTTTCCCACCACTCTCGCCTCCACTCGGCCATCACTCCTGCCCATATCTAGTCCTGCCGGCAACCCACCACTGAAACCCTAGCACCAACCCTTATCTCGTCCACCATCACCAAAATACTCACCTCACCCCCATCAGTCACCTCACTTTTGTTGCCCTACCCACGAGCCCACCCAAACCACTACCCCAACACCTCTGCTTACCCCTCTCTACTGCCAGCACCGTTTGCCCACCCACAGCCCACCAAAACCACCTCCCTAACACCTCTGCTCATCCTCTCTCCTATGACCACAACTTACCCACCCAAACCACCACCCCATCATCCACACCACACCCACCAAATCATGTTGCCATCACTCCGTCGCACATCAAATTTGAATGAATGTTTTGAATTTGACAACAACACTACAGAAGATAGATGTTCATCGGGACCAAATCGGAGAAGAAAGCAGAGGAGGAGAAAGAAAATGAGAAGACAAAGAGAATGAGAAATGAATAATGGAAAATTAGGGTTTACTGACAATACAGTCATTTCACATTTCAATTTTGTTTTTTAGAGGGGTAAAATAGAAATTTCACATATTTCCGCCCAAAATTTGTCGGAATGGGAAGTTTTTCACTGATTAGCTAGGGTTATATTGGAACTTTCGAGCACTGTAAGGTTATATTGACACTTATGTAAATCATGTAGGGTCATAAAAATAATTTTCTCTAAATTATATAAAAATATCAATTATGTAATGCATAACAAAAATACTATATAAAAAACGTAATGCATAAAATTTTAACAAATTTAATAAAGGAATAAAAAGCAACCCTGCTTTGGCTTACACAGTGTTATAGAATGAGCATAGAAGGTCTTGACAATATCCCTATCCTTCTTTAACTTCATCCCTAATCATACTGTCTATCTAAAGCACCACATGATTCCTCGGGGTCATAGACATTCCATCAGCACACTTGATTAACAATTATATATATATATATCCATGCCCCACAATTTCTAGGAAAGTCCTGCACCACCTAAACCCCAAAAATACTTGGGTAAAAGTCAAATAAGTTTTCATTATTGTTTAACCTCTAAATTTGATAAAACTAAAGTACAAGCCAATACTAAAATTCGTTTATGCCCTACCACACACTTCATAAAAACCAACGATCATAGCCATACCCGGAGGATGAAGTTTTCCAGAGGAACAGAATAAGTCTGAAATATGTTTATAACGTAGTCCGTAATGGGTATTGTCAATACATACTACAATTGGTGTTCATGCATCGAAAAATACCCAAAGGGGGGACTTCATACTTCCTCCCCAACATTTGGAAACCCAACCTCAAAATTACCTAAGCAAGGGAACTGCTCCTTTAAACCAATTAAGTCATTCTCACTCAACACACTCTGACCTTCTCCAACTACGTGACTTCCTTCTTTTTCCCCTATATCATCTTCCCCGAGGACACCATAGTCATTAACATGCATATCAATGTAGGTTGCCTCACTATTACACTAGGTAACATTAGGGTTAGCAATGGAGGACGAGGACTCAGTAAGAACAACTACCATGATCCTGAAATAGAAAACATTGGAATAGTAATTTACCTTTTTAAATTGAGCTCTTAGGAAGAAGTTTGATTGGTTTATGAAAAGACTAATAAACTAACCAAGAAAGATATATAATGAATTCATTCGAATCTTGCTTTTATAGAGTTACCAGGGTATAATAATTGATAAAGTTTCTTTACTGAAACGTGTACCTTTTTATGCAATGAATTACGTGTCAGTTGAAAATCATAACTGTAACGCGTCAATACTGGAAAATATGCTTCGTAATGATTACTCCATATAGCATTTTATTTATACAAAAATTATTCCCTTAGTTATTGGGTCATTACTAACCAACGACTAAGGTTCAAGGAATGTTATAAGGTTACCATAAATTTTGCCCTTCATTGCATTTATACTCAATACATTTCGAATTACATATGCATTTTTCTACCCACAAATTCATTTTAAACTTTTCATCTATTATATTTTTTTAAGGTCGGTTAATCCACTGGATATTATCCTCTATCGTCACTTTGCTTCAAATATAACATCGTTCATATCACAAAAATAATCATTCTACACTTTTCCACGACTCTATGTTGGGCGGGGGAGAGGGGCACATGGTTTATGGTATAAATATAACCTATCAAATCCAACTTAGTTGAAGCTGAGCATGCATAGCGACAACTTCATTGAATCACGTGAATTTGCTGAAACCACGAAGACCTGAAACGTAGCAAAACTACTAATAGATAAACTGCGAAAATGCCTCGACGCCTATTTATTGGACTATAATCCAAAATTGGTAGCGTGATAATCAAACCAGGATCACACAATTGATGACCTGTAAATAAATAAAAGAAACAATGAATAAAGGTATGTGAAATGCACAAATAATCAGGCAATACTGACTTGGAAAGTCCCACATCACCGCCATTATTGAGGTCATATTTTGTAATGATCTTAACCATTTCTTAATGGTGATGCGCTGGCTCAACCCCATTCTGTCATTTTCCATATCATGATTCAAGTCTATCCAACATAAAGTAACAGTGCTCGCTCAGGAAGTTTGGAGAAGACATTGCTACTCCCCCCGTCCCTCTATAACTGTCTTACAACAAAAAAAAGTTATTTTTTAAAGTAATTGAAATAGCATAAAAATGTTTGTGAACAAAAAAATTATTTCATCTTTTTTTCACTTTCAATTTTTTTTACCAACAATGAAAGTAAGACATTAATAAAGGGACACTTAATAAGGCAGGTAGGACACAAATAGGAGGGACATATTAAGTTTTGTTTAGATCACAAACCCTTCTACTTGTGAGTAGATGTTGGGCCTAAGGGCATGAGCAGTGGGGGCTCAATTCGAGCTTAATTTAAAATTGGAACCGAAAACCTCCAAAGTGGGGACTCAGAGCGGACTGCATTGATGTCCCCCCTTTATTCTTTTTAATACCATATTGGGATACATGGCCCAATTTGGTGGTGTCACGTGTCCCAACCAATTTGTTATAAAATATCAATTTTTAATTTCTGAAAATTATTTTTTGTGAGTAGACGTTGGGCCTAAGGGCATGTGCAGTGGGGGCTCAATTCGGGCTTAAGTTAAAATTGGGATATAATCGGGACCGGAAACCCCCAAAGTGGGAGGTTCAGAGCGAGCTGCATTGATGCAGCCCACGGGACCGGGAGGGAAAACAAAGCCTGCGGCTCAGCTCTGACACGGACAGAGAGCACATGGGTGTGGCTCAGGGCAAGAGCTGCACCCTTTCTTTTTTACCAAGGGTGCCACGTGGCACCCTATGATGGGACCCGTGGCACCCACTTGTCCCCCCCATTTTATTCTTTTTAATACCATATTGGGATACATGGCACAATTTGATGATTCCACGTGTCCCAACCAATTTGTTAAAAAATATCAAATTTTAATTTCTGAAAATTATTTTTTAGTTTATAAATATCCAAAAAAGTGGAAAATTTGCAAAAAATCTAATTTTTATTTTATAAAATCTAAATTAAATTTTGGATTTAAAAAATCAAAATTACGTTAAAAAAATATTTGGTTCTTTTTAATCATGGTTCATAAAAGAAAATTTTAAAATTGAAATTAATTTTGAAAATGAAATTTGAAAAAAAATCCGATTAAAAATTATAGGTGTATTATTAAATTTTACATTTCAATTTATTTTCTTAGGTAAATTTATTTGAATTAAATATTAAAGGTAAAAATAATGAATATGATATAGAGAATCAAGTGGGGTACATGGAATTGTCCCAAAGTGGTCTCAACTACTGTGGGGGGAAATGAGGTGATTTATTTGTGGGCTCAATTGCTGATGTAGAAAAGAAAGATTTATTATTTAATAAATTGAAAATACAAGACCTGACTTAGAACCGTCTCACCATTACACATGGTCTAAGAACCCACGCCATATCATGATGTCAATAACCTCACAACTTTTCATGTGGATCAATTACATGCCGTTGTTTGAAGCATTTGTTATGCTTTAGTAAGCTTACCACGTCCTCTCTTTTTTAAAATTATTAAACCACCATTAAAAGGGACTTGTATTTGCATCATACTCCCTCCGTCCCACTAAAAATTACCTAATTAATTTTTCAAAATTAAATTTTATAAACTTTAATCCTAAATGTCAACTAATATATATAAAATAAAAAATATCATTTAAAATATTACTAAATTTATCTTAACATTTATTTTTGAAATATTAACTTTTTTCCAAAATTATTATATGTATATCGAGATATTAACGATCAAACATAATTATTAAAGAGCGTGAAAAAACAACCAGACAATTTATAGTGAGACGGATGGAGATACGTGTGGACATGGTAAACGCAACGGGGTGATGTATTCCATGGGGCCTCTATATTAGTTGGAGGCCCCTTTTTGGCTTTCGTGGAGATTGAGGTGGTTACCATTGAGCCTCTCTTATTGTCACCTCTCTACCTTTTTCCACTACTTTCCTCTTTCTTTCTCCCCTGCTTGCTTGTCCACATCTCTATCAATCTGTTACAAGAAAAAAAAAAGAGGAAGAAATGTTTAAATGGTGATAGGACCGTGGTTTTCCGGTTACAGGACGAAAGGACCCTGCATAAATTGACCATTCGATGGATAATATATTTCGATATTATTTGGAGTTGGAGTCAGAGTCAAATATATCTAGAAGTGTATCAATGAGGAGTAAGACTTACATTAAAAGTTTGAAACCAAGTCTGCCTTCATGACCAAGGAAACCACCCCTTTTGTGAAGCTCCAATTACAACATTCTATTTAAGCCCGCTGAATCAAATCTATATTATCCGTATTGTACAGATCTAGTCAAATGCGCGTTAATTAAATGAAATACTTTATATAACAAGTATACCTCTCAATTTGTGTATAGATTGTAAAAATATAAAACGTTTCACATGAGTGCCCAATTACTTCAGTCAATAACCGATAAAGTTCACATCGATTTAGTACGGTAAGATTCAAGAGTTTCTATGATAAAACCAATTTATACTATGTAAATGTGACACATGATCTTATATACTCCCTCCACCCCAAGATTAATGGCACAATCATAAAATTAATTGGTATCATGTAGAGGTGACTCATAATCTTACATGCTAAACAAATATATTGTCAACCATCAATGTGGGATTCTCAAACAATCACTAATCGTAATTATTATAATCATTGGCTTCTATTATAAAATCAATTGGTACCATATAGGGGTAACTCATGATCTTATATACTGAGTTATAACTCTGTCAACCACCAATGTGAGACTCTAACACGCCCCCTCACATGCGGCGGCATTAATCATCGCGCAAACATGGATAGAAAGGTGTCACGGGCAAACCATGGGCTTTAATACCATGTAAGAATCATGGGTTACTATCATAAAACCAATTGGTACTATGTAGGGGAAACTCATGATCTTATATATTGAGTTATAACTCTGTCAACCACCAATGTGGGACTCTAACAGTAATATGTAAGATTTTGTTTAATTAAGTTGAATAATGAAATTGTGGTTTTACCAATTTTCCAACTCTTCCTCTTACAAAAGTCATTTTCAAAATCACACAACTTGTATGAGATTGACGTACATGTTAATAAGGGGGAGGGGTGCCAACTTTACTATGCCACTGAATTCAGCATGCCGATTCCTCCATCGATGAGTTGTCGGAAGTCGCATCCGGTGCTCAAGATACACACTGTCTTACTTCCATGCCTCAACTTGTGACCCTTAACTGAATATCTAAACAAGTTCACATATGCAGGAAAGTCGTTAACGGTGCAAAACAACATGAATCTAAAATCAAACGACTCCTTCCGAAACCCGTCATACATTCTCATTCCAAAATCCCACAGCTTTTTAAGGCCAACCAAAGGGGTTAGGTACACATCGATATCGTTGCACGGTTGTTTCGGACAAGAGAGTAGAGACAACATAATGTACTTCCTTTTCATGCACAACCATGGGGGCAAGTTGTAAATCATTAACATCACCGGCAACGAACTATGATTGCTACTCATATTACCAAATGGGTTTATTCCATCAGTGTAAAACCAAGCCTCAAATTATGTGGCTCATTTCCAAAGACGGGAAAGACCGCGTCTATCTTTTTCCACTGATCACCATCGACCGGGTGGCTAATGACTTCAGGATCAATTACTGTCCGATCTGCATGCCAACTAATAGTTCTTGCATCCTCAGGATTATCAAACAATCTTCTCAATCGGGGAATAATAGGTATATACCAAAAAACCTTGACAGGAACCTTCTTCATCTACCGATTTCCAATTTCTCCATCAAGATCCACCTTCTTCAGTTTGAACCTTGGAGAATTGCATTTAGGACATTCCTCTGCATTCAAGGGATATTCCCTATGCAAGATACAATCGTTCCGACAAGCATGTATATTTTCATAATCCATGCCCATCGAAAAAAGTACATTCTTTGCCTCAAAGACCGTTCAGGTAGTCTATTGCCAACCGGAAGGATTTCTTTCAACACTTTCAAAAAATCGAAGAACCCAACATCACTATAGGAATATTTAGCTTTCATATTCATCAACTACAACGTAGTTGATGAGACGTCAAATGCATGTATTTTCCAAAGAATTTAACATCTCTTTTGTTATCTTTTTGTTAGAAGATTGCTATATTTAGGTAGGATTACATTATAAGGGGTTTGGATAACCGTTTTCGGTTCTCGTATCTAAATCCTTCATTTTGTAACCTAGTTTAAGTATAATTGATTGTTTGTCCTTATGAGCATCTAGATTTCTTTTTGTAAGCTTAATTTGTAGATTGCTCATAAGCACTTCAAAGTATTTCAGTGAAGACCATTCGCAAGGGTGGTAGAAGATTGAAGGTCACGAGTCAAAATGTGGTAGAAGATAAAATAACTGAAAAGGAAGACGAAGAAGCTGATGAATTGTGACCCGGAAGTTTGAACCGAGTTTTGGGAATTATGAAAGAAGAATCATCCTTTGAGGGTGGTACCATTGGATTCGTCTTCTCGAATCTGAGCCCAACTCACGGACCAGTTCATGGGGAGATTTTATCAAAAACATAATACTACCAAGAATTTTGCAGATCTGATGAACATTATGTAACGAAGTGGTGAAAGCATCGCTGAATATCACGACAGCTTTGTTTCCGAAAACCTGGATATCAAGGATCTCACATATCAATTGTCATTAGGAGCGCTCTGAGAAGACATGAAATCAGGAGAATTCTAAAATAAGCTCACAACAGACTTGCCCAGATACCTCGAGAAATCTCCAGAAGGCTGTAGAAAAGTTTGTTCGCATAGAAGAAGCTAATAATGAAGTGCAGGAAAATGAGCAAGGCAAAGAAATATCTAGGGAAAGCACTTAAGGAAGGGAAAAGTGCAGTGCTCGCAAACGGAAAGGAACAACTGTCCAACAATGCACCATCTCTCGAAACTCCCTTAATTAAATCCAGGAGAGAAATATGGCAGAACCACAAGAAACTGTTCAGAGAACCAAGCCAAATGAGAGAGCCGATGGACAAGAGATTCAAGGACTATTAATGAAAATTTTGCAAAAACTATGGGCATGACACGAACAACTGTAATGACCTCTGAAGGAAGACATAAGAGCTACTTCGAAAAGGTCGACTCATGCAATACAAAAAGGAAGAATACCCACGGGGGGTATCCAAAAATTACAGCACAGAATAAAAATTCCGCCGTGACTCAAACACAAGCCAAGTTAAAACTGAAATTACGGCAACGATCGAGCAAGGAGAATATGTGGGAGATAGCATCCTAGACAGGGTGATTTTCTTAATCCACAGGTAAACTGAGCTCACATTCAATAATGCTTGACAAGTAAAGGCAAGGTACCTACCACCACATGAGTCTACAAATGAGAGGACACTCATAGACAAGACAATCACATTCAGTGAATAGGATGTGGTCCCAAACGCATAGTTGTACAATGATCCGCTAGTCATAACAACAAATATAGGAAATTCCAAAGTACACTGGGTCTTCGTAGATGATGGGAGTGCAATAGAAATACTATTTACTGACTACTTTGACAAACTCAGGTCAAAAGAGTAGACTTTAAGAAAATGACATCATTTATAGTCGTCTTTGAAAGAAAGTCAAAAGATCGCTGGGAAACATACATCTCCTCATCACTATTAGTCAGAAAAACAAAACGTGTACCTTCATGTGCGACTTCGTTGTGATAGAGGCCCCAAGTCCCTTCAAATCCATTATAGGGAGACCATGGATGAACATCCCAAAGCCGTATGGTCCCTTAACCACCTGGCCATGAAATTTCCAACGCCAACGGGGATAAAAAGAGTCGGGGGTAACCAAAAGGCTGCAAGGCAGTGTATGACTATCGCAATGAAACCCACAACACTCAATATACCTCAGCCAATGGTGCACTTGATCAACCATAGATACCTGACACAACATATTTCTAGGGGGGTTGAAGTAGGCGAAGATACCGAACTAGTCTAGCTTTACGAGGATGAACATTCAAAGAGGTCAAAATCAGGAAGAAGCTACTAGAACCACTCAAATCCAGAGTAATTTCTATGCACAATAAATATAAAAACATGTTTTCCTAGTCGATGCAAGATATGAGAGGGGTGAATCCATCGTACACTCTACTTGAACATAGACATGTCGCTCAAGCTTGTCCGATAAAAACAAAGGACTTTTGCGCACGCCAGATCAAAAGAAATAGAAAATGAGGTCACACCTTTGTACAAGTCATTATACTTCACAAAGTCATATACCCAACATGGCTAGCCAACCCATTCATGGTAAGGAAAACAGACGTACGATAGAGAATGTGCATTGACTACACAAACCTTTACAAATACTGCCCAAAAGACTGCTACCACCTACAAAAAATTGACCATCTAATCGATCAATCTCAGGGTACAAAGCCATGGAATTAATAATTATTTAAACGAATATCACCAGAGCTAGATGAACCTTGATGACGCAATGGAAAAAACTTTCCATACAAGTTTTGGAACATTTTGTTACGACAAAATGCCTTTTGGGCTCAAAATTGCAGGAGCCAAATATCAATGAACAATCAACAAGGCTTTTTCCAACCAAGTAGGCCGAAACATTGAGATATACGTCAATGATATGGTCATCAAGAGAAAAACATGTAACGCATTCTAGCAAGAATTGGAAGAAACACTCATCATTCTTGAACTAATAGGGATGAAACTGAACCCCAAGAAGCGCACCATTGGATCGGGTGTCGGGAAGTTTTTAAGACTTAAGGTAATCCTGGGGCCTCAAAGCCAACCCGGAAAAGATACAGGCCTTAGAATTGCTACCTCCACCTCGCCCAATCAAAGAAGTTCAAGTTCTCACTGGCTCCCTAGCTGTAGATATCTATTCAGTATAAAAAGCAACAGATAAAACATACAATTATTTGATATCTTAAGGAAAGCGTCGAGGTTCACCTGGAAAGAAAAATGTTACAAAGTATACAATGAACTCAAAGTTGAGCTGCAACGACTGCCACTACTGACAGCCCTCAAACCAGGTGAAACCATGTGCCAATACTTAGCAGGTTAACCAGACGTCGTCAACTTAGCCCTTGTACAACAAGAGAACGACCACAAGATCACGGTTTAATAAATCAGCCGAAGCCTTTAGGGGTAAAAAAAATACTCTACAATGGAAAAGCTAATACCCACACTTATCCTCTCAGCCAAAAGATTATGACCTTACTTCTAAGCTCATAAGATCATGGTGTACAACAATAAGCCCATAAAACATATCCTCTACAAGCTACATGCTTCATGTCACATAGTGAAAAAAAGCCATCAAACTAGGGGAAAACGAGGTCATATTCCATCTGAGAACTTTAATCAAAGGTTAATCACAGGTAGAGTTTTTGGTAGACATAACTGAGGATATACATCCAGATATCAAGCACCATGATGAAATGAGCTACAACTAGCCCAATGGAAAGTAGAAGTGGGACCAAAATGTATGGAAGCTCTTCGTCGATGGAGCCTCATAAAATGAAGGCTATCTAGATGAACTTCTACTCATCAGCTCAGAAAGACATGAACAGAAGTATGCATTCTACTTCTAATTCCCTCTCACAAACAATGACGCAATATACGAGGCACTCATTGGGAGGCTTGACTTTGAAATAAGGATGAACATACGGATCATTCATGCCCACATCGATTCACAAGTAGTCGTCCAACAAAAGTTAGGAGATTACGTTGCCAAAGAGAGACAACTAATCAAATACTTGAATATGACCAGGAAACTCATGCACAGGTTTAATCAATTTCATATCACACATATCCCTCGTTCAAAAACCACAAGGGTCGATGCACTAAGAAAGTTAGCAACCTCGAGGTACACATCACTTCAAAAGCAGAACAACGTAACTGTTGAACTAATCCCAGTTTGTAGCAATGCAGTAACGACTATGGCTTATATTCAAGAAGAAAATCTATGAGGGATGTGACATATCATACAATATTTGTAGCATGGTCTTCTCCTTACAGATGGGAACGAATCACAAAAAAATCGATCTTATAGCCCCATCGCACTGCAACAAAGACATTGTCCTTGTCAAGAGAGGGTACCTAGCGTCATGGCTGAGTTGCGTAGGACTACAATAATATTCACTTATTTCCAGATACATACACAAAGAATGGTACAGATCACACCAGGGTGCGTGCACCTTAGTTCAAAAAAAATCCTTCGGTTGGGATTCTACTGGCCGACCATTCCTTCATCCAATGATGTAAGAGCTACCAGTGAAACACCATAGTTCAATATAGACCCCAAGCGAATATGACGGAAGTTTATGGGGACTGGCTGTTTGACAAATAGGGAATCGAAATCATTGGTGATGAGACGTCAGATACATGTATTTTTTGAAGCATTTAACATCTCTTTTGTTATCTTTTTGTTGGAAGATTGCTAT
>JAULKK010100436.1:0-17636 GCA_032355705.1 Rubia peregrina
TGGTTAGGGGATGTCACTAGTATAAATAGGGGTGATGTAGTAGAGTTTCAATCAAGCCAAAAATAATAGAAGCCTTCTCCTTTTAGAAATCATCTCTTTCTCCAAGTTTTCCATTTTCCCCCAAACTTTTTAAACCCTTCTTCAACCATCTAAAGTCTCCTCCCAACGAAGTAGTATTAGAGCTATTCTCCCCAACAAACTGGTATCAGAGTTATTCTCCCCAACAGTTTCAAGGATGGTATAACTGTAATTATTGCTAATATTTTCAATAGCTTCTCCGTTAAGACCATGGATGATACTGGACTCATCGATCTCAAAGTCTGTCAATCTTGCATGTTTAGTGACATTTTCTAAAATGAGGCTTGGGTTGGAGATGCTCTTAAATTTCGTGATAATAATTTTTGTGCAAATAGAAATGGTACACGGTGAGTAACTAAATTCACGTTGAACTTTAGGAGACAAAATAACTTACACGAATCATATATTAGAAAATGTAAAAAAATCACCAAAAAAAATACTTGAATTATAAAATGGGAGGGATTGATGAAACCTGCCGGTAATTATCTGAAGATAATTTATTATTTTTAAATTACCAAAGATAGTGGCTTTCAATTGATTGTTCGTAGAAAGCATGACCGGAGATTATTCAGCTGGTTGACCAATTAGGGAAGCAACCTAAGAGATCTTATCTGCATTTCAGTTAAACCATGCTCTCTAGATTTTATATGCATTTATGTTTGAGTGTGTCTCTTGAAAGACGGTCTTTTCATAAGTTATGGAAAGACCAAGCTTTAAAGTCTAAATTAGATGAAATAAAGATAAAAGTTAAACCATGTCTTTCCATACCGTCTTTCCCAAAACTTTGTCTTTATGTTTAATTCAATTTAGTTTAATTTAATTCAATTCAGTTCAACAAAAATTTAATTTGGTGAATTTAAACTTTATTTGCTCCTATTATTACTATTTTTCAACACATTTATTTGTAGTTCAATTCAAATCAGATCAATTCAGATAAGTTCCATGGAAGTGGGCCTAAGTAAGATATGCTAATCAGCTTACATAATACTTACCTAATCAAATTACTATACTACTATGTTTAAAGGGGAAAGAAGAATCAACATCATTAGGTTCTGTATGGTATAACTTATAAGTAAAGCATTTTTTAAAATGTTTTGTAAAGTGATAGAAAGCAGTTTATTTTGAAAGTAAAAGCTCTTTTTTGGATGAAAAGTAGAAACTGATATTCCCTACTTTCAAAATAACTCATCTTTACTTTTAACCATAACTCTACCAAACACACCCTAGATGCTCCGATGCGGAGAACAATAAACAGAGACTTCTATCCTTCCTATTTATGTTAGGGATGGAAATTAGTGATAGTAATCGAACACAAACTTACTGTTTGGGTCAATATAAAATATAAAAAAGATTTATAATAGAGACTGTCTCTGGAAAGACGATTTTTCCATAAGTCATGGATTGGCCAAGGTTTAAAGTGTAAAATTAGAAGAAATGGAGATAAAAAATTTCGGGTTGCATGAATCGGGTTATAAACTTTACGACTACTACATGTTGCATAATAAATTTTTAATATTGCAACTAAGACGTTTTACCTTTTATTATTCTAATTAAACCCCGTTTTTTCATAAGTTTATGGAAAGAATGTCTTTCCTAAGAATTTACCTTTATAATAAATCGAAAAATGAATAACACAAAATATTGAGTGGGTCCCCTAACATGTGGTTTGTCCATAATCACAAACTTACTGTTTGGATCAATATGAAATATAAAAAGGATTTATAATAAATTCAAAAATAATAACGTAAATAATTCAGTGGATCCCATGACAAGTGACTTATCCGTAAACTTATAGACATGTCAATGTATTTTTTCACTTATACATTGCATTTGTTAAATTAAATACTAAAATTAAAAATATTAATTTTTTAATATTTTCACATTAAATACAAAATATTACATGTTTTAATTTTTAAAATAAAATATTTAAATTTTATAAAAAAAATTACAACATTTAAGATAAAAAATTAGATGGCTAACTCACTGATTAGTAACTTGTCTTATAATATTAGTATAATTTATTTATCTCACTATTTTGTAGATTAATTACATAAAAAAGGGGGTCATATAATTAAAATATTTCACTAAATGAGGTCATTTTCGAGTTTATTAAGTATTATTTAGATAATTTTTAGGTTCGGTCTTGTTAAATTTATGCATAATGGTATTTTATAAACTTTCAGTTTGGATTTGGATTAAGCATGTATATATTGGATTGGTTTATGTTTAAGTTTGTGACCCAATTTCACTCTCGGGTTGGATTTGATTATTAGCAAAAATTTAATGCACAATTACTACATTTCGAAAATATCTTCCGTTTTGTATACTCAAAAGTACACCTTTTACAAAATTGCATAGCAGCTAAATCTCACAAAAAGTTAATTATGGATTTTTTTCCCCTGAAATCAATCATTCAAAGACGCTGGAAACATCCAACAACCGTTAAAATTAGTGGAGTTGACATCCATCTTAACTGGTATCTAATGATAACCATTTTATTGCAATGATATTCAAATTACATATCAACTAGACGGATCGTCTATACTATTACATATTAGAGATTCAATAAAAATTGTAACATTGCCCTTGGAGATATTAACTAGCTTCCCACGAAAATCATTACCACTCAACTGGGAGAGGCATATTATGCATAAGTATCACTAAGCCAAATAGGAATTTTCAACAGTTGTAACACCACTTGATCCAAAATATTATCTATGTTGTTCAAACTGCAAACACCTTGAAAAACGCAAATCGAGAATTGAACTCCTGATAGATAAACATAAACGAAATTAATAATTCACGATCTGTAAAATCAAATCGAACAAAACACATCGTCATTTGTCATGAATAATGAAATTGAATGATCATCATGAACACATCAATCTAATGTATTATATCGAACAACAATATTAATATATGGAAACAAATCCACACTTATTCAATAACATAAATATCAAAAGAAAAGCAATTGAAATAACTATTGTTTCCTCATCTCCTTATGATACAAATATATTGACTTTTGTCAAGTACTTTCCTATTAAAGAAGCAACTACCTCATTACTACTCGTCTCAGATCAGATGACACAGTTACTTTCACATGAAAAGTTGATTAAGTTTGATATGAAACAAAATTAAGAGTGAGTTTGATCGTGCATGAGAAGTAGATTGGGGCTTTGCAATTCCAAACTTATCTGCACTTTAGTTTAATTCATATCAGTGAAAATTTAATTTAATTCAATCATATGATTATAATTTTTAAATACGCATATTTTTAATCCTGTTTAATTCGATGCATTTCAGCAAAAATAAAATTAGAAGAACATGACTTAAATTTGACCAGGAAAAAAAAAAGGAGTGCAGTTTGATTTGATATGGAGGAATTCATGGATCTCATCTCCACAATAACTTTGACAAAACTGCACCTGATGCGGTGTCAGAAATCCCCTAGTAATTTACCTGGAGACTAACTTTGTTGCATGCAGAGGTCGAAAAATTTCACTGATCTTTGGACAAGGAGAAAGAGGAACAGAAACTTCTTAACAGTTTCATTCTCACACAAAAACAACACATATCCACTCTACATATAACCGCAGCCTTTGAGCATTTGTCATTCAATCCCCATCAAATCTGGTAATCCAAGAACATCTGGGCAAATTTGGACCAACCCTTCTTTTTCCTGTTTCAAAATGGCGGGAGAGATCACGACAGAGAATCGTTTGGTGGAGCTGAAGGAGATGGAGATGGAGATGATGCCGACGTATAACCTCGAGAGCCATCTGGTGGAGCTGATGGAGAAGATGCCTGCATTCAACCTCAATTACCGGAGGAGACTCCGAGCAGCGTGCTTGATTCTTCACAGCGCGGTCGCCTTCTCCAAAGCACGAGCTGATGATGACCATCATGTTAATCTCTTGCATCAGCCAAATGGAGAGATTGGTGTCGATGTCATTATCGAGCCAGAGTGCTCGATCAGCATAACTAATCTTGCCCGGTTGAAGGACAGGGTGCAGCTTTGCAGCCTTGGAGGCGTTGCAGGTGTCGCGTCGTGTCTGGGGACTGATCCCGAGAAGGGAATCCATGGAAATGATGAAGAGATCACCAGGAGACGGATTGCCTACGGGTCTAACAAGATTTACAGGCAGTTTCCAAAGATTCTGAACATTCTGCTTGAGACTATTAAGGATCCCATCATTCTTGTCTTGCTGATCTGTGCAGTCCTTGCACTCAGTTTTGGCATCAAGCGCCACGGGAAGGCAGGATTATCCGATGGTGTAAGCATATTCTTCGGGCTGATTCTTGTGATCAGTATAACTGGTGTTAGCAATCTCTGGCCTAAAGTACAGTTGTTCAAGATATCGAAAGCTACAGATGAGTTCAACATACCTGTTCGGAGGAACAGCCGCTGTGAGACCATCTCAGTGTCTGAAATCGTCGTTGGAGATGTCGTTTCCCTGAAAGCTGGAGATCAGGTTCCAGCTGATGGATTGTACCTGAAGGGGAACACTTTGGAGATGGATGAATCCAATGTGGGAGATCATATGGCATCTGTGGAAGTCGATGATGGCGATGATAACTATAATCCATTCTTGCTTTCTGGAACAAAGGTGATCAAGGGTTCTGCTTCCATGCTTGTCACTGCAGTCGGGACGAACACGGAATGGGGGGAAATGGTGAGCATGAAAACCTGTCATTCTGATCAAACTACACCATTACAGAAGAGGTTGCGAGAACTTACCAAACTCATTGCGAAAACAGGCGTGATGGTTGCCTCCATTGTCGTCGTGGTGCTGCTCTTCCGGTACTTCATCGGGAACTTGCGCGATGATGATGGAAAACCATACTTTGTTCCAGGAAAGACACATTGTTCAGAAGTTCTTGGTCATGTGATCGGTATTTTGGCCACCCCGGTGGCCATAGCATCGACTTCCATCCCAGAAGGTTTGCTGCTCGCTGTCTTGATAGCCATTGCTTTCTCGACCAAAAAGATGACGAATCTTAACGCACAAGTAAATAATCTCTCAGCGTGTGAAGCCATTGGCACCACGACCGTGATTTGCATGAATGAGACGTGCAATCTCACATCAGATCATTTGGCAGTGACTGAATTCTGCTTTGGAGACAAGTATAGCAAGGGACCCTCTTCTTCAGAAATTCCTGGTAAAATTCTTGGCCTACTTCATCAGATAGTTTTTTGGACAGGTTTAGAGGATTCATCCGACAATCGAATCAAGAATGCAATTCAAAAATGGGGTGATCATGATCTAGACTTGGACTTCGAAAAGGCAAGGGCGAATTACACCATTCACCTCCCTCAAGTCCCCAATTCCGAAAGGACTCAAGCTTTCACTTGGATAAAGGACAGGACTGACGATAGTCTTCATGCGCATCAGAAAGGGGTTGCAGAAGCCATATTGCCCGTGTGTTCCCATTACTACGATGGAAATGGGAACATCAAAGACATGGATAACAGTTTCAGAGAAAATGTGGAGAAAATGGTTCGGGAGATGGAATCCAAGGGCCTCCTGTGCATTGCATTCGCTCATAAGAACATGTCAGAAAGGTCTAACGAGGAAGATGGAGATTTCGAGCACCTTATTTTCGTAGGGGCAGTGGGAATGACATACCCGTGCCCACCTAACGTGAGAAAGGCAGTGAAGGATTGCATAAAAGCACAATTCGACATCAAGATCTTGACAAGAAATGATGCCCTCACTGCAAAAGCCGCAGCCATACAGTGTGGCATTCTGGAGGCCAGTGGGGACTTGAACACAGGAGAGGTAGTCGAAGGGCATGAGTTCCGGGCCTATGATGACAGTGAGAAGCTACGAAAATGCAAAGCAATCCGTGTGATGGCGCGAGCCTCCACATTGGACAAGCTTCGCATGGTGCAGTGCTTGAAAGAGAGAGGTGAGGTGGTTGCTGTTACGGGAGGTACAACGGGCGATGCAGATGTACTAAGGGAAGCAGATGTAGGGCTCATATTAGGAACAAAAGGGACTCAACAAGCTAAGGAAAACTCGGATGTTATCATCTCAGAAGACAATTTCGATGCTTTAGCAAGAGTATTGACATGGGGAAGAGCAATGTACCTGAAAATCCAGCTATATGCACAGTTCCAACTTGCTGTCAGCATTTCTTCGCTCGTGATAGATTTCGTGATTGCTGTAACCGCCACAGAGCCTCCGACTTTCAACATGGTCACAACCATCTCATCCGGGAAGGTCCCTTTCGCCACGCTTCAGGTACTGTGGGTGAAGCTGATTGTCGGGACCTTGGCAGCCATTGCAATCACGGTCGAGGAGCCAGCAGAACTCGGGCAGCTGCCAAGATTCAGACGCGATCAGCCGTTCATAACTAGCAACATGTGGAGGATCATAGTAGGACAAGCTATCTACCCGATCATCATTCTCCTGACCATACAGTTCAAAGGACAATCAGCCTTGAAGCTAGGTTCAAGGGAGAAGAATACAATGATCTTCAACACCTTTGTTCTCTGGCAGCTCTGCATCATCTTGAACACCAAAGGCATTGAGAGGAGCATCTTCGAGGGGATGTTGAGGAGAAAGCTACTCTGGGGCATCGTGGGACTGATCTTCCTTCTGCAGGTAATGATTGTTGAACTCCTGCATGAGATAGCTGATACAAAGCCACTAACTTGGGAGCAGTGGATAATATGTGTTGTAATTGCAGTTCTAGCTTGGCCGTATGGATGGCTCATTCAAAATGTAAAATGTACCTGAAAACAATTTTCACACTAGAAGCCTAGTGGTGCTCAAGTTCTGTCATTTTCTTGGCTTCTAACAAGGACATTTAAGGGACCAGCAACAAAACAGAAGCATCAAATTCATATATTTTCAATAAACTCAAAGGAACAATATCTTCATAAATAGCAATCGCAATCACACAAAGTGCATCATGCACACATTTACAAGTTGCCTGCAATTACAGATTTGAGGTCTACTTTTTTGAAAGCACAACCATATTTTACAAGACAGCGGCAACACTTATTATCGGAGAATCTTAGCCAAATTTCAATCACAAGTAAAAAATATTTAGGGACAAGCTGGGATTTATCACTGGAGAGGTCAAAACTCCAGATCTGGATGATCCAGCCTTCAATCAATGGAGGAAGGCAAATTCTATGTTAATTTCATGGATGTTAAATTCAATGAGCAAGAAGATTGCTAGAGGATTCGTGTTTTCAACAAATGCCCTTAGTCCATGGAATGATCAGAGAGAGATTTGGAGAGAGCAATGGACCTTTGCTAAATCGGCTTAAGAGAGATCTGACTAATACTAAGCAAGGAAACAATTCGATTGCTGCATATTTTGTTGAGTTGAAAGGACTGTGGGATGAATACGCGTGTTTTAGGCCTAGAAAATTCTGTTAATGTTGCAATTGTGGCGTGGTTAAGACAATCATTGAACATGATGATGATGACAAATTGCATCAGTTCATAATAGGCTTGAATTCTGAATATGCTTATGTCTGTAATCAGATCTTCTGACAAATTGGCCCTCTGTGTTTAAGGCCTTTTCTATGATTAACAAAGTTGAGAAACTGGATATTTTTCATGATGAACATCAAGATGTCCAGAGGAATCCATCTATGCCAATTAAAAGCCACAAATCAGTTAAAGGGAGCTATCAGAGAGATAATCTTGAAAAACTTATTTTTGTGGGTAGAGATAGTTCAGGTAAAAGAACGGTGAATAGGCCAAATCTGATGTGTGATTATTGTGGTGCACTTGGTCATTTGAAGGATACCTATTTCAAACTTCATGGTTATCCAGAATGGTGGGAAGACAGTAGGGATACTTCAGTAAGAAATAAGCTCTTGAGCACTCAAGTAGCTCATAAAGCTGCAAGATGCAGGATTCACCTCTGGATATTGCTAAGCCAAATCTTCAAGAAATGGTGGAAAACTTACAAATGCAGGTGGGCAAGTTGATCAAAGGAAAAGCAAAGATAGATCAACCAATGACAAGCAAACTTACAAATGCAGGTGGACAAGTTGGTCAAAGGAAAAGCAAAGATGGATCAACCAATGACAAGCTCTCAATCAGTGAGTTTTGCAAACTATCATGATTTCTCAGGTATCGTTTTAACTCAATCCTGTAGAAATGATTGTGTGGTTGAATGTGATTCATGGATACTGGACAGTGGTGCCATAAGCCATATGTGTACCTCTCCTAAATACCTTACTAATCATGTCCATATTGTCATTAATATTCCTGTCTATATGCCAGACCATTCAAACAAGTATGTTCCATTTTATTGGATCAGTAATCTTCCATCCTAGCCTAACCCTCCAAAATGTTCTATGTATTACTGAATTCAAATGTAATCTGATCTCTATACATAGGCTAGCTAAGGTCTTTTTCATTGACACGCATTTCTTTGATTCTTTCTGTTTACTGCGGGACCAAAGGACTAAACAAGTTCTTGCAATAGCAGAAGAATTCAATTGTCTTTTCCTGCTAAAAAATAAGTCTTTCAGCCATAGCTTCATAGATCAAATGCTTAGGAATCATTGTATTTCTTTTTTGCCTCAAAATTCCAGAGTGTATCTAGCAAATTCCATCTTAAATTCTGATTTGAACTAGCACTATAGACTAGGTCATCCTTCAAAAGATGTAATGCTGAAGTTGAATGTTGATGTTGATTTGATTTGTAAACAATATCCATGTTTTGTTTGTCCATTAGCTAAACAACAAAGGCTAGCCTTTCCAAACAGTGCAACATCTTCTGATAATCTTTTTGATCTTATTCATGTTGATCTTTGGGGACCTTACAAAGTTTCTAGTCACAATAGTTTTAAGTACTTTCTTACCGTAGTTGAAGACTACAGTAGAAGTACTTGGACTTTTCTAGTTAAAACAAAAGATCAAACTTCTTTTCTTCTTAAAACCTTGCTTGCCGTTGTTAAAAATCAGTATGCCATAACTGTAAAGGTGATAAGATTAGATAATGGCACATAATTTCTAAATAAATAATGTTTTACACTATTTTCTGATCTTGGCATTATTCATCAAAGATCTTGTGCCCATACTTCTCAACAAAATGGCATAGCAGAGAGAAAGCATAAACACTTGCTTCAAGTTGCTAGAGCCATTCTTTTTCCATTCTCACGTACCTAAGCATTTTTTTGGGGATGCCATTCTCACTGCCACATACCTTAAATAAACTTGCTTCCTCAGTGCTTAAATGGAAATCTACCTATGAATGTATGTCTGGTAAACCACCTATCTATGATATTCTCAGAGTTTTTGCAACCAATACCTCTCCTCACAAGGATAAGTTCATTCCTAGAGCTTATCGTTGCATCTTTCTGGGATATCCTCCAGGTTAGAAAGTCTAGTTTTTTTTATATTACTAATAAAAAAAGTTATAGTTTCTAGAGATCAATTCTTTGAGGATCAGTTCCCATACAAGGATTCATTCATTCTGTCCCAATATGATCAAACATCTTCTGTACCATTGCCTTCTGATCATACTACTCCTAGTACTCTTCCATATCCATGTCATACATCTCCCGATTCTCAGTCTCCTCTGATTCCTGACACACAAAGTTTCACTCCTGATCAATCATCTCCTTCTTCATCATCTACACCTATTCCATCTCCAACTTACTCAGAATCTACTTCACCCACTGTTTCTCCCATACAACTTCCTAATCATACTCTTTTACCTCCTAGAATCATAAAACCTCCTATATGGACTAAAGACTTCATTCTGAATTCAGTCATTGACTCTACAGCTATTCCATCTTTCACTCCAGCCTATACATATTTCCTTGGCACCATTACTACTCTCAATGAGCCACATTCTTATGCATAGGAAAGTCAAATTCCAGAATGGGTTAGAGCAATGAATGAGGAACTTCGGGACCTAGACAACAATCAAACCCGGGATCTTGTTTCACTTCCAGCTGGAAAGAAAGTTGTGGGATCTAAATGGGTATACAAAGTCAAATGTAACCATGATGGCATTGTGGCTAGATGCAAAGCCAGATTAGTGGCCAAACGTTACAGTCAACTTGATGGAATTGATTATTTTGAAGTGTTTTCTCCAATTGCAAAAACAATGACCATTAGATTGCTGATTTCTCTTGCTGCTTCCGGGACTTAGTTTATTCACCAAATAAACATTAACAATGTCTTTCTGCATGGAAATCTGGAAGAAACAGTATATATGATTCCTCCTTAAGGCTATCCATTGCCTTCACCTGATCTGGTTCGCAAGCTCAAGAAAATCCTTTATGGTCTTAAACAAGCATCCCGACAATGGAATAAGAGATTTATTGGTCATTTTCTCTCACTTGGCTTTCTACAGTCCCCACATGATTACTGCATTTTCTACAATATCAGGTCTCATACTTTCTTGGTTGTTTATGTGGATGATGTTCTGCTATTTGGGGACTCTCTGGAAGATATTACTCTTGTCAAGTCCTCTATCCATCAGGCCTTCACCATCACAGAGCTTCAGGATGCCAAGTTTTTCTTAGGCATTTATCTTGCAAGATCTTCTGCTGGTGTTTTCCTCAGTTATGACAAATATGTTCTGGACATCATTCATGACTGTGGTCTAGCTCAGTCCACACCTGTTGCCACACCTCGTCATCTTCCTTTTGCCTGATCCAGGTATTTACAGGAGATTAATAGGTAGGCTTTTATACCTCGGCTTCACCAGACCAGATCTGACTTATTCAGTGCATCAACTCTGACAGTTTGTTCAAGCTCCAACATCACACCACTTGAAAGTTGCTCTCCACATTGTCAGATATCTTCAATATTGTCCCTCTCATGGTCTGTTCTATCCTGCAGATCCTAATCTTACCATTACTGCCTATTGTGATGCATGATGGAGTAAGTGTACTTATTCCAGAAGATCAGTCACTGGTTTTGCTAATTTTCTTGGATCTTCTCTTATTTCCTGGAAATCCAAGAAGCAGTCCACTGTCTCCAAATCTTCTGTAGAATCTGAAACAAACACATGTCCATGACTGCTTGTGAACTCAAGTGGATTAACTTTCTTACCACATATCTTGAGGTTCCATCTACATTTCTGCTAATCCAATTTTTCATGAACGCACTAAGCACTTGGAGATAGATTTTCATATGGTGCGGGATTACTACTTAGCGGGATTTCTTTCGCCCACAAAAGTTCCTTCTAAGTTACAGCTTGCAGATGTCTTCACCAAGCTTCTTCCAGCACCTATGTTTCATCTCAACTTTACCAATCTGAACTTTAGATTCTTCTCTCCAGTCCAGATTGAGGAGGGGCTGAAGCCAAACTTGGTTTTGGATTTTGGCGGCAAAGAGGATTTGGAGGGAAATGTAACCGACTTGGTTTGATCACAACGGTTTTGATTTGTTTTGTTTTGAGTGCACTTTTAATTACTATATTAGCCTTTGTTTTTGCTGTTTTTACGCTTAGAGATGGTATAAGTAATGTAGCAGCATCTTTTCCTTTTCTTAAACAAACTATGGATCAATTTTTCCATGCTCTAAAATGAATTGGTTCTCAAGAAACCTTTCCCTTATGAATCTGTTTTACCCATAATCCATATATCTTTATCTCCAAATTTTAGCTTGTTTTTCATAAATTTCCATCAAACTGGCACCTGCGACAAACTATCGTAATAATCGACCAAGACTTTCCAACCGCCAGGGCACATAAATCCATCTGGAGGAATCTCTTTGTTCTTGGCAAGGGTTCGCATCTAACAAATGTAAACGATATTTGGAAATACGCAAAGTGCAGTAGCATTTGATAAGTGCACTCCTTTGTTAAAAAAATAGGGAGGAAATGCAGCATCATCAACTACCTTTTCTTCTTTTAAATAAACACATAGACTGATCGAATTGGATAACTTAAAAAGTTGGAATAGTTCTAAACAAGATATTAATACCTTGGTGCCTGATATGAAAAGAAAATCCTCTGCCCGTGAAGGATCAAAGAATACCATTTTGCCCTGAGTTTTGTCATACGCAGCAACCTGCATCAAAATCCCCATGAATTAGTTCCCAAGAGAGACGCCGTCTGAAAGTTAATAAGAGCCGGTACATATAGTATACCTTGAAAGGCAGAATGTTGGGACGTTCCGGTCTGGGAGCCATGTTTTTAGGCTCCATTTACCAGCCGCACTTTTTAGTGTTTAATACATTGCTAAAAAGTAGTTTATTTTGAAAGTAGAAACAATTTTTTTTGGGTAAACGGAAACTAGTATCCCCCTGTTTTTAAACTAAGTCATCTTTACTTATAATCACAGCTATGCCAAATAGAATATTAGGGTTTGGTATCAAAGAAGTGTCAACATTTTGCCTTATTCTTTCCAAAAATTTCTTTCATTTCTTTACTGTCTTCCCCGATCATATTCGTCGTTGGTGAGTGTTTGATCGAATTTAGCTTTTTCCGGCAGTGTTCAACACCTTATTCTGGCGGTTCATTATTTTCTTTCTCTCGGCGTCTCTTCCCTTGGGTATCGTCGTCAACATTGACATTCTCTTCACCATTTTCTCCATTTTGTTTTAGTCTCAAGCAACCAAATCTCGCTCTTCCAGACACCTCCACTTCTATTTTCCAGCGTGCCAATTTCTGTCCCATCATATTTGGTGCCACCCTCATCAGTGCTCAATCCGACGTGTTAATCCTGCTCAGAAATTCAATTATTTTCCCATTCTTAGTGAGTGATTTGTATGTGTCAGCCCTTGAAGATGAAGTGTGTTGCTCATGCACTCGTGAAGTGCAACTTATCTCCCGCGCGTGAATTTTATGCGCTTGCATTGTGGATTTATTTCCAGCACCGCGCATTTCGCGCCTCTTAACCCAGCTTTGCATTCATCCCACTAAGCTCTATTGCACAACCTTTTGGCATTCTAGGCTCAACACTATTATTCTTCTTCTTCTTATTTTCAAAGTCACCACACAACAATAATGGCTCTCTCTCATTCACGCGATGTTGGTAATAGTTCTTTTGATCGATGGATTATTGATTCATGCGCAACTTCTCATATGACTTTTAATTCTCGGCATCTTGAAAAGGTACATCCATATTATGGCTTAAATTTTATTTATGTTGGTAATGGTGAATCGTTAGATATTTCTTATATTGGTCAGTGTAATACTTCTAGACTGTCTCTTCATGATGTTTTTGTGATCTCACAAATCACAAGAAGTTTTTATTAAGCATATCACACTGAAAAGATGATGGGTAAAGGCCATCATAGTTTTGGTCTCTATTTTCTTGAGATATGTGATCCCATCTTTTAAGGTGAGCTCTGCTCTGGAAAACTCAGAGCTTCTTTTGAGCAATGACATTCTCGTCTTGGTCATGTCTCATATGCCGCTCTTCATTTGTTGAGTAAATAGGGTCATATCTCTGTCACTTCTATTTTGCTTGCACCTGTCAGTTGCTCTTCTCCTCAAATGGCCAAGAGCAATCAAATGCCCTTTTCTACCAGTGAGAAACGAGCCACTGGTTTGTTAGATAAGATGCACTATGATTTGTGGGAACCGGCTCCAGTTTTGTTGATAGATGGTTACTCTTATTATGCTTCTTTCATCGATGATTTCTCACGATTCACGTGGTTTCTCCCATTAAGATGGATGTCTAATTTGTTTAATAATCTTTCTCCAGTTCTAGAAGTTTGTTGAGACTCAATTTTCTACCAAGATTAAAATCTTGCATATGGATTGCGGCATGGAGTCTATTAATCATTGCTTGCAAGCTCACTTTGTGTCTTGTGGCATTCATCATTAGATATCATCTCCCTACACACCTGCTCTGAATGGCCGAACTGAGCGGAAGCATCGTCACATCATAGAGACTGGACTTGCTATACTTTTTCATTCATTAGTGTTGACAGTTTATTAGGTGGATTCTTTCTCTTCGGCTGTTTCTATACTAACCGTCTACCTGGTTCCATTATTGGTGGCAAGTCTCCATTTGAGGTTGTTTTTGGATATGCACCAGATTATTCTCTTTTTCACCCATATGACAATCGTGTGTATCCTTGCTTGATGGATATTGCACCTAATAAGTTTGCACCTCGCTTAATTTTGTGTATTTGTTTTTGCTACAGCCCTCGTCACAAAGGGTTCACGTGTCTTGATTTGGCTACTGTGCATATTTGTGTTTCACATCATGTTCAGTTTGATGAGACTTTCTTTCCTTATGTATCATCTTTGCAAGATACACGCTCCACGTCTCATTTGGAGTTTTCTTCATTTACGGAGCCCTCAGCTGCGTGATCATTTCCACGTAGCTCTTGCGCTGAATCACTTTCTACCGGGTTATCTTGCACAATTTTTTTCTGATTCTGATACTCCGGTATTACCTGCACCCACTTCTCCAGCCCTTGTGACTACTTTTGCGGCCTCAGTGCCCATAGCTCTAGTCTTTGCATCATCACCCCAAGGTCACATCTCTTCTGCTCCAGATTATCCTGTCACTGACACCTCTCCTGAGTCAGCTCCCTCTCGCATTCACCGAATGACCACCAGGACAATGAATGGTTCTCGGTGTCCCCAGTCTTTCTCTAACTATGAGGTGTCTAGTTTTCTGGTTACTCTTGTCACTCAGACCGTGCCTTGGGACTTTCATGTGGCTCTTCGAGATCCTCATTGGATGTCGGCCATAGATGAGGAAATGGCTGCACTTCGCCACCAACATACTTGGGGTTTGGTTCCCCGCCCTTCGAACATGAATGTTGTCGGTTCCAAATGGGGTTTTCATATAAAGTATCAGTGTGATGGTAGTATTGATTGCTACAAGGCTCGACTGGTGGCACGGAGTTTCTCTCAGATTCCAGGGGTCAATTTTATCACACTTTAAGCTCCGTGGTAAAGGTGCCTACTGTTCGCACTGTTCTTTCCATTGCCACTATGCGTCGATGGCCTCTTCATCAGCTGGATGCCAAGAATAATTTTCTCAATGGTGTGCTTGATACTCCAGTCTATATGGCTCAACCAATTGGTTACAAGGATGATGCACAACCTAATTATATTTGTTGTCTGCATGAAGCTATTTATGGTTCCCACGCTTGGTTCGAGCGGTTTAGCACTTACCTACGACAGTTTGGTTTTCTTTGCAATTCAGCAGACACATATCTATTTGTCTTTTCTCAAGGTATTACTTTGTTGTATCTCTTAGTTTATATGGATGACTTAATCCTTACTGGGAATAACTCCTTGGTCATTCGTTAGTTCATTACTCGAACTGATAAGGAGTTTTCCATTAAGGAATTGGGTTCTTTACATTATTTCCTTGGCTTGGAGGTGTAGTCTGCTCCATCAGGTTTGTTCTTAGGACAAACTAAGTATGCCTGTGATATTCTTAGTCGAGCTAGAATGACCGACGCTGCTACCGTCTCAACTCCATTTCTTCCATAGTCTCATTTTCATAGTGGTAATAGTGGGAAGTTTTCCTATCCCACTCATTATTGATCCTTGTTAGATGCTCTTCAGTATCTCACTATCACTCGCCGAGACATTTCCTTTGCAGTAAATTCAGCTAGTTAGTACTTTCAAGATCCTCGGGATGATCACTTTGCTACAGTTACTCGTATTCTCCGCTATGTTTGTGGTACTTTGCACTATGGTCTGTCTTTTCTCTCGAATCGCACTTCCAAGGTGTTGGGCTACTCCGATGCTAATTGGGTACAGTGTCTTCAGACCCGTCGTTTGACCTATGAGTATGTTGTATTTCTAGGTGGTAATCTTGTTTCTTGGAGTACTAAGAAGCAAACTACAGTTTCTCGTTCCAGCGATGAGTCTGAGTATCGTGTCTTGGCTAATACTGTGGTGGAAGTTGTTTGGTTATCTCATCTACTATGTGATCTTTGATTCCCTCTCTCCAGATCCCCACTTCTGCTTTATGATAACAACAATGCCATCTATTTAGCTCAAAATTATATGGCACACAAGTGGGTGAAACACATTGACATTAGCTATCACTTTGTTCGTGAGCTGGTTTCTTCGGACAAGTTTCATCTCTACCATGTTCCTACATCACTTCAGCTTGCAGACATTTTCACAAAAGCATGGCCTCGTCTTTTGTTTAATTTTTTCAGGTCCAAGCTTTACGTCTTTGAGCATCCGACGATTCGCTTGAGGGGGAGTGTTAGAATAAAATATTCTAGATACTAGATTAGAACTTAGATATTTACTATTATACTCTTTAGGTGCTCTATTCATTCTCTCAATAATCTAAACCCTAACCAACATAATCCATTTCTAAACTTCCCATGATTTGCATTGTGTAAATCTCTTTTCTCCGGGGGTTGGCTCGTGCTTGCCAGGTCTCGGCCCACTATATAAAAGTTGGCACGGGCATTGATGCGAGCCTTTGCATGCCATTGTACCTCCAATTAGGCCAGTATAGAGCATTGGAGATAGGAATATAGATACTCCATATGGTTGTTAAATATTGGCACCAAGCTAATGGACACGCTTTTTTATTTAAAAAAAGTAAAATGAGTGAAGAAGATTGTATGTGAATGGTAAAAAGTAAATTGAGTGGATGAAATTAATCTTAATTTTGCCAAAAAGGGAAGGTCCCAATATAAAAAGATCATTCCAAAAAAGAAAGAGTGTCAATATAAAAAAATAGAGGGAGTACCAAGTTGTCTCGGGATCCAGGACGCCATCTTCCAGGACTTATTATGTCAGTGTTTTCCACTGGTTAGAAATCAAAAGGTTAAGGAAGGCTGATTTGAAGAGAGGGAAAAAAAAGCAAACTAAAAAAACTAGTCTCTCCGTCCCACCAGTTTTGGTCACTTCACTTTTTCAAAGTCAAATTAATAAACTTTGATTATTAATATAAGTTTATATATATGATAAAAATATTATGTGGGATGTTTAATTCATATTAACATCTACTTTCTAAATATTAATTGTTTTATGTGGAATTAATACATATAGCTAAAAATATTGATGGTAAAAAATGATCATTGAAGACCGTGTATTAGGAAAGATATTCTTAGGAGATTTGATCTTATCATGGGGATTTGATTTCATCTAATTTAGGTAGTTTCGGTACTTGATTACATGTAGGACTTTAACTCTTGTACTACATCGTGAATGAGAAAGGCAAGCAAGTATTTCTGCAAAATATTTTACCTTCTCTAATCTTATCATGGTATCAGACAACAACTAATACTTCTCATATACATTCAGCTGCGGTAATGTTTTGTCTCTTTTGTTAATTTTTGACTAGTCATCCCTCCCGTCGACTAGTTGTCTATCCTTGCCTTTTGTTTCATGATGTCTACAGACTCTGAAAAAATAACCAACCCTTATCAAACAACCACGGTTATATGAATCTCCTTGCGAAAACTCTGCTTTGCAGAATATCGAATCTTTAACAATGAAGGGAATATTGCCCAACCCTTCAATGTTGCACGAATTGCAGCGTCTAGCCCGCAAGGTACACCCAACTCGACTTGCTCTCTAAATAGCCCGCAGGTTTAGATCACAAGGTCTCTCTATAAACGTCTGGCCGGCAGGGTACCCATATAAAGGAAATTGAAACATAAACAACCCGCAGGTTT
>JAULKK010100543.1:0-17633 GCA_032355705.1 Rubia peregrina
ATATGACATAATTTCATAGAGTTTAGGATTTTCTGTCTTGTCGGGTATCTTGGCAGATATAATCAAGTCAATGACTTATGCCGTTGGAAACATGTCATCCCTATGCCTGAACAATAAGATATGTGCATGAGGTAAACCTCGATTTTGGAACTCAATGGTGTAGACCATTGCAGTTAACAAAGAAAGGGAATTTCAATTTGAGTTAGTGTCATAATCAGTTATATATCATAACTATGAAACACCTTTAGTTTAATACGGTCTATAGTACTATTGAATCAATTATTTATGCCAGAATGATTCAAAATTAAAATAACAAAGAATTACATGGATACAAAATATACTAAAATAAAGATTCAGATAACTTTTTTTCCTCCTTTGAAGAAGCAATAAATCTTCTCATTTAAAAAGGAAATTTAATCAACATCTGAAATACTTTCAACTACAATTCAGTTACTATAATCAAACATTGTACACAACACATCGAAGGCATCATTTAGTACTATAAATATGCTAAAACATGCCTGCTTATACACGGCCAATTTTTTTTCTTTTTGTATGTCTTTCAATAGCTAGTCCAACTTCATTTTAAACACACAACATAGAATATCTTGTCTATCCTCGGGTCTAAGACCCTTGTTCTTTAAAAATCTGGTCATCTCTGGCCACTTAGGATTGCAAGTAAAGGTAATAAAAAATTCTGGATACCCGAACCACTTACAGAGAGCCATAGTGCCAAGGTAGTTTCGTAGCATATATCGTGCACAACCTGTAAAAGAATATGGTAGGAGAATGAGCTGACCGGTCTCTGATGGAGTTGAACTTCCTTTTTTCGTGGCCTCAAAAAGTTCTTATAACGATCTAATCTAAAGCTCTTTTGATTATTTCTACTGTAGGAAAGCCTCTCCGACTCAATCATCGTATAAGCATCAACCAAATTTTGTTGCAATAATTTCCTTGACAACATCACAGTGCTAGGCTCATCAGTTTTTTTCCTGAATATGGAAAGTAAAAACTCCCTCATACTCAACCTTGACCTTTTCCTCAAAGTCAAATAAGTCGTGTCAGTGTCATCTGCATTGGTCGTTGACCTATTCCTTGATTGCTGGTTATTGAGATCTCTATATGGAATGTCGATTGTATAGAAATATACTCTATAAGGAAATAAGAGTGGGGACTGAAGACCCAGATAGGAGGGACGGAGTTCACTAATATGTTTAAGTCTTCCAGACAGTGTCTCAATAATTGTCTCTTTCATCAGCAGTTGGCATGTTATACCTCCTAGCATCTATTTCCCTTTTTCCAATCAACCTCAATCGAATCATTTCAAAATCATCATCTTTGAACCAATCGTTTCCCATCCTAAATGCCTTAGTCAAATGATTGTTATCATCCAACATTTCTTTCAAAGCATCGACAATTGCAAAGTCTAGAAAATTTGTATCATTACTGATTCTGGGATTGTGTGACGTGCATCCAAAGTTAACATTTTATATCAATCGGGTACCACAAAAATAAGTTGACTTCAGTTGTGGGATTTATGAAATGATTATAAGAGAGTGAAAATTTACTTGAGGTGAGTAATGGCACATAATCAATCAGAATTGATTCCACTACTCTTAATAGCATAAATATTTCCATGATTAAATTGATTGCATTGGGCTGTATTGTTGAAATATGTCAGAATATAGCAATAATGACTTCAATTAAAGTCAATGATCAATTTTAATTAAAATAAAATAAATTCAAAATAACTGAATTTGTCATCTAAAAAAATGTTCAAAATCTAATTAGAAGGTGCAGATGCTCAGAGAATTCATCTTCTTGTTATCATACATGATTGAAGATAATCTATTAGTAACTTTCTTTACGGTATCTTACATATAGAGTTGTAGAAATTTTGGAGATTCTCCATCACTCAGCAGTTGGCTGCTAATTCTATGAATGTTTTGATCATGTAACCTAAACACAGGGGGATCTCTCTGTGTATTGATCGAAGAATCGATCTTCCTACCAAGAGATGTAAACGAAAAGACTATGTTGTAGCTAGGCTTGTATATTTTCAATAAACTTTTACACCTTTCATCTTTCTGTGAAGAAGTTCATTTAGTAATGTTAGAGGATCTCGTAATAGTTGCAGGTGCACTTTTTCACGAATACAATGCAATTAGAACTGAGTTCAGGGCTTCCCTTTACTGTAATATTCAAGATTTTCGTCATACCAACAGAGCGCACCGCAATATTCACACTCTCAAGTTGGATGTCCAATATCACAATGTTCTGTAAATGTTCGGATATATAAGTTAGCAGTTGCGTGCTATACTGAATATCAATATATTGTAGTTCCCAATTCATGAACATACTTGAATATGTAGTTCCATATGTATCTTGGCCTAAATTTTAGTTCTCTCAAATAATGTTCTGGAAACTATCTTCAATCATTGAAGGTGATGCAAAAGACTGATTGAAGGATATCAATACCGGAGCTGTGACAATTTAAAGGGAACACAGATAAAAGGTGATAATTAATCCCCATGTGAAATAGATTGCAAGAATGTGAATAAAGTGCCATCATTCTGAGTACAGGATGTTAAAAATGAAATATAACAATTTGAGATATCATTCATAGGCTTTGGTTTCTGAATTTTGCAATTGATATAGTGAAATACCGACAGTTGGCTTGTAGAAGGCACTTTAAACTGATCTTGGGGATTCAAAATCACTGCCAGCCACATAGGTAAAATTTACAGTGAATTATATAATGAAATAAGTGAGACATCATTCATGCTGAAATGAACGGAGTTTTAACCTTTTTTCCTTGCTATTTTTTTCTTTCTATTTTCTGCTTCATGATTTCTTTTCTTAACATCCTTGCTTTCCTGAAGTGGATTTTTTTCTTAAATAAAACACATTTCATGAGCTTTATTTTGGGGAAAATAAACAAAGAATTTGGTCTGAGTATATATTGTACCTATACAAAGGTGACACCAATTAGTATTAACACATGTATAGTTTTTATTAGTACATTCATCGACGCTTGATGTGTATCTTAGAACTAGTATTGTATCAATACTCATTAACCTTTGTCTTTTTGTATGGAGTCTGAGCATCATCATCGATAATCGACTGTAGAGGTCTCTTTGATGTATACTTATAGACGAAGTAAATGCTGAGACCGTGTCATTGTCCCCACTACATGATATTGAGTCCTGCAAAGTAAATAATTAATAAAATAATGGATATATACCAATATAACCCTACCTACTTGACATAAGTGTCAATATAACCCTCAGATAATTTTTAGTGCAGAAATAACCTAACTAGTTAATGTAAATGCCAATATAACCCTCAAACCCCATTTCTGGCATTGAATTCAATTTTTTTGGCTTTGACTGTATGTAAAATGTCCAGAATACCCTTAGTGTTAAAATTTGAATTTGAGTCGATAAATTTACCCTTAGAGTTCACCGGACCGCCGCCGGATCACTACCGGACCGCTGTCGACCACTACCGAACCACAATCGACCGCTATCAGACAACCACCGACGGACTGTCGTTAGACCACCGTCGGACCGATGCTGCATCACCGCCGTAAGAGGTAGGGTTATATCAGCACATTCTTAAAAAATATAGGGTTATATCAGCATATTCGTAAATTGGTAAAATTGACTTTTCCATCGAATTCGGCTTTCAGATGTCTGAATGGGTAAAATTGCACTTACATCAACTAGGTAGGGTTATATCTGCACTTTCAGTTATCAAAAGGTTATATTGACACTTATGTTAACTAGGTAGAGTTATAAAAGCACTTTTCCCTAAGCATTATATTACCAAGAAAACAGATGAATTTTATACTCTCGTATGGATCAAATGTCAACTACTCCTTGGTAATGCAAAAATTAGGGGTATTTTCAAGTTGTGAGAAATTTTGTTCTGGAAGCAAGAAATGTGGGTTGGAAACATGGATATTTTGTTTTGATCATTAAATTAAGGTAATTAGTTACTGCTAGTCAGTGATAGTATTGAAGTGATTGCACATTTATTGTTTAATTCGAGCATTAATAAATCTCATATCTTCCCAAGAGCATTGTGTGGTCTGAGAGAAATCTTACATTAATTTACTTCCATGGATGTATAAAAGTTCCATCCGACCGGCCTCCAACACAAGACAAATTCTTGTGTGAAACGGTTTTCCAGTGAAAAATTCAGCCTGAGATTTTAAATTGAACTTCTAAAAGTTCAGTGTGTAATTTTGTTGAATTACATTTAAGTTAAGTACAAATCATAAAATTTTCACATTTCTCTCTCACTTTCCCGGCCCTCACAAATTTCTATCGCCTTCTGCAACTTTCTCTCGCCATTTTCTTTGAGCTCAGAATCTCAACTGCACACATGTAGGAGTGAGAACGAACACACACGTTTGTGAGCAAGCTCGGGATCGGCTCGGTTGTAGATCGGATCGTGATCGTTCATATATTAAATGAACGAACACGAACACAATTTTAGGCTCGATTAATAAGCGAACATAATGCTGATCGGCTCGTTTATGTTTGCGAACAACTCGATAAGAAGCTCGATCAAACTCGATTATGGCTCGATTAGAGTTCGTCTAAAGTATGTAATAACTAATATTAAGTGGTACCTTAAATATCATGTATTTAATTTTAATAACTAATCAGTGGGAAAAATTATAATTTTAATAAGTGTCATGTGTGTAAGGGTGAGCATAAAAACTAAAAATCGAACCGAAAATCAAATTATCCGAATTCGAATAACCCGAACCAAATTGAATAAACCGAATTCCAAATATGATTTTTGGATCGGTTTTGAATATTAAAACTCAAACCAAAACCCGAACCGAATTCCAAACTGTAATTAATTAAGTAAATTTAAAATATAGAATAATAATTATATTTTAAAACTAAAAACTAATTCCCTGAATCCCTTCTTCTATTTTTATATTTATCTTAATAATAATAATATATTTAGGTATGTTATTCAGCTTGGTTCAAGATCAAGTTGCGGCCACTGTGAACTAGGCATGATGTGGCTTGATAAATATTCAGTTAGGCATGATGTGCCTGAAAATTGAGCATATGAACAACGCATGATGCGGCTAGAAGTGGAGTGACCTAAAGTCAATTTTTGAGAGGCATAATTCTCCGATGGCAAACGAGAGTCGGAGGAGTCTATCCGGCATTGTTCTTCTTGCAGAAACAACCGCAGAAGTTCATTCGAGGAAACCGATGTAAGACGCATTGATGAGTGATGTTTTAAAAGCATCATACTCGGCGCCTAAGCCAAATAGAATGTATGAGAGAAAATCTTCAAAGCTCCTTGAGGAGAGAATGGAAGAAGGAAAAAGGAAGAAGGAAGTCCATAGCATTAGTCCCACATCGGTACTATGTAGAAATTATTGGTTAAAATTTATTCATAAAATGGGTATCATTCCTCTCTTACAGGTAATAGTCAGTTGGACCCAGTTTGGAGTCAATTCAATAATATGAAACCAGACTAAATGAGCTTAAATTGACTTTTAAGTTTAATTTTTTATCCGTTTATAGTCTGGATAATGTCTAAATGATCAAATTATTTGGTTTATTTGGTTTGAATTCAATTTCAAATCATAACTGAATTTTAAATTCAATTTATTTGGATTGTATGAACAGTGGAAAAAATTAATAAAATGAGTTCATAATAATTATATCTTTACAAGTAATAAATCACTTCATACAAATTACATTCCAACAGTTGCGTTGTTAGAACTTAGAAGTAGAACTACTAACAACTGGAAACAACTAAATCCTACGGAAATATTAACTTTTTATAATAAAAAAATTAGTACTCTCCCCCTTGGGGGAATTTGCACAATTTTTTTTACGATTTTCAAGAAACATGTTTCCTTATGAAAGTATGTATAATAACGATATTAACTTTTGGTTTTATGCATATAAATACTTTAGGTTACCAATTAATTGTTTAATTATAAAAATATTAACTTTTACTTTATATCGGTTATATATTGAGCTGAATGAATTTTTTACCGTTACAAATTGGGTCAATTACAAAAACCAAAAGTATTTTGAGTTAATTACATGTAGGGTTTTATAGTTGATTTATCGGGTTGAATAGTGTTCGGGTTGATTGCAGGTCGGGTTGAATCGTGTAGGGGTTTAGATCGGGGTGAGCCTGGTCGTGTCGGATTCGGGTTTGGATTGAGTCTGATCGTGTCGAATTTGGGTTTGGTTTGATATCTCTCAGGTCGGAATCGGGTTTCAGTCTGAATTCAGTCGTGTCGGGTTCGTGTCAGGCCTATATTTCTCGAGTTAAATATGTTTTTGGGTTGAATCGGTATTTTTATTTCGTGTCGAGTTTTTGGTTTGGGTCAGAGACTGAAAGCTCTAATCTAGGGTGTTCAAATGTGGGACGTTGGGATACTTGTACATGTGGTTAGTTGAAAATGCACTATGTGGCCTCGTTCGAAAGAATTGTAGGTACTCTGATTGTTCGGACTGGATATCACGTTATCCATTGACGGTCACTACAGCAAAAGAGGCTTATTAGGACATAGAGGCGGATCCAAAATGGGACAATGTAGGACAATTTCCCTACAATTTTCAAAAAATTTTATATATATATATATATATATTATCACAATTTCCCTTGGCTATCACGATCAACCACCTTCGGCTCGCCTTTTTTTAACACGTTTGACCCCTCAACTTACAAAATAGTTGAATTGTGGTAATTCCACCAGGTTAGACCGTTAAGTCTAGTCAAAGCATCAATTTTAGGGGTAAAATAGTCATTTCCATATTTTTCTTTCTTTTTCTATTTTCCTAATTCTTCTTTGTATTTTATTCCCCCCTCCTCATTTCCCTTCCTCTTCCCCGATGCCACCACCCCTCCATCCTCCATTCCGCCGCCCCACCTGAAACCACCCCCTTAACCATCGGAAACCACCCTTCACCCCTGAAATTCGCCGCCCTCCACCTCTGAAGAAGCAAGACCCGACCAACGAATATGCTGCATTAGGACTTCCCCCTGCCACTTTAGCAGATCAAATCCGCTAAATTTGCTTCTACAAATGTAGTTTCATCCTTTGAATATCTCCTTAGAAGTGTGGTAGTATCGCGGAGATTCTCGTTGGTGGGATGGTAAATCCAGCGCCCGTCTTAGTAGTCACAGGTGGTTTCTGGCAGCGGTGTTGCTTTGGCGATCTTGTCCAATTGTTTTTTCTCTTCACTAACGAACCTCTTACTCTCTTATCCTCCAGACTGTCAATTTGACATGCCCTCCATTGTCTCTGCCATCAGCGGTGTATCTAATGCAAAAACAAGCACTTGCCGAATCTTCTTGCCTTAGTTGATCTACAGAAGAAATTTCCATCGAACATATATTCTTTCACTACCCTTGAACACATCAGCTCTAGTTTGCGGTGGAAATACATGAAAAATTGTTCTAATTCGAGCAACCAAATGCGATCTTATGGGTTAAATATCTAATCTTGGAATTGTGCTACATGATACGGCAATGACAGCTATAATGATATCACAAATCTATAATCATAGGACTTCTCTGCTTCACGAGTAGAGTCATGAACTCCACCCACAACACAATGTCATTTGTGCTACAAAAATATTAGCAAAATTGGACAGGTTGAGTATTGGCACTACATTGGGTTCCGCAAGATAAACTTTAATCACTCTTATTCCGGGAGATGGAAATATAATCTTTTTTATGCTGCAATATCTTCAGAGTACACAAGTTTAGAGACTGAATTTATGGAGAATCTCAATATATACACTGCGTACACATCGTAAAAGACGTACAAGCTATTGCACTATTAACAAATCTCCAGACATTTCTCCACAAGGGCATACAAATCAAGCACATACGTGGAGATGCACAATTGTCCTAAATGTTGTGGACAATCATAAAGAAGATATTTCTGACTTGGATCTAATCATACATGAAATGACTAGTCTGTTCGTTAATATTTGATATCCAGAGCTATCTTGGATTAGAAAAATAGGAAAATGTTGTTGCTCACAATTTAGCACAACATGCCTACTACTCAAGAAATCTAATTTCTTGATGGAATAACATCCCACACTTTATAATACCTTCTACCAATGAATGAAAATCATACTTTTTTACTTAATAAAATTATAATAATTTTAACTAAATAAATAGTGAAACGGGCAATTTTTCAGGACAAGGAAGGACTGTTTAAGTTGTCATTTTGTCATAGCTATTCATATACACTTAGTGAATCAAGTAGTATGCCTGGCCTAAAAAAAGAATAATACAGGGGTGGAGTTCCTTTACCAGAATCACATACCATTCATTATAAGAATTCACTTAGTCAAAATTTGAGACACTAAAATTACTCTATGTTGATTGTATTTACTGTTTTATTTTTAAATGGATTGGAGACCCGGATGAAAAACTCCAGTCCAAAAGTAGGCTTTTGGATTATTTTAAAAAAAGAAGAAGAAGAAAAGAGTAGAGTCTTGTCATCCTTAAATTGTTCGCTTGGAGTTATAATGTAAACTGATTGGCAAAAAAAAGTAAACTGGTTTCTGTCTTTATTAAAGAAACTTAAATAGTAGTAAAATAGAACAACATTGTATTCATCTTCATTTTCTGATGGAGATGCCAAAATGACTGTCACTATAAATGAAGACATTCCACGACTTGATCAAACATTCAAGAGTTATGTTCGGGATCCTCTAAGTGACATGGTTGGACCGGTGACAAGGTCAAGAACAAAGCTTAGCGATGTGGCATTGAATGCTTTGATGGATCAACTTCATGATAAAGAATTAAAGAATAAGTTGGCTAGGGCTTGGATTAATTATTCAAGTTTTTCGATTAACTGAAGACGTAGTGAAGAACACTATACTTTTTCCCCACTGGGTTTTTAATGAGGTAGTGTGATCTTTGTAAAATATTGTAAAATTATTTCCTTTTAGGTCTATTGGACTGATAAGCTCGGCCATGTGGGCTTTCAAGAGCTGAATTTTGAAAATATAGTTCATTAGGATTTAAAATATTCAGTTTTATTTTTATTAGAATTAGAATTGGTAAGATTAGATAAGGTAAGGTAATATTCTTCAAGACTACTTCTTCAAGAATCTCGGCCATATTACCATAATTACCATTTATTTTAGGTATGTTAGTTAGATATGGTTTTAGCTTCTTAAAGTTGTCATAAGTCGATTGAGTTTCCAATTGTGTTTAGGGTTTTTGTAACCGAAATCCACCCTATAAAAAAGGGGGATGGCCGAGATTTTACTCATCTTTTTATCAATGAAATATTCAGAATTTGGAGTTATACTCATTGCTTGCGAACGTCTTCTTTGTTGCTTAATCCTACGGGTTAATTAAGTATCAATAACCTTGTGAAGTAATCATGGTGGGTAGTTAGTGAGCAAGTCAAAATTAAGTGTACCCCAAGGGATAGACGCTTGAATTTTATGCAGCCACATAGGGTTTGAAAAATCCCTATTGTTGTCAAAGATCTAAAATTCTGCAATCCAGAGTCTTTGCAAGGAGATTCATATCAGTTGGTATCAGAGCAAAGCGAAAGATCCCCGTGGCCGAAAATCTTCAGGAATTTTGAGTTTTGCATTTATTTATTTTTGAAATTGTCCCTTAAATTTATAAACTCTTTCGTGTCATACTTTAACTGTTTTTGTTTGATCTTTCTTAACGGGAGGATTGAATCTAGAGTCGAAGGACGACGAAGGGTCCGAGAGTTAGAATATTTTGGTATTACTATCCGCCTTCACCTTCATCAATCAAGTAAGGAGGACGTCGAAGGGTCTGAGCATTAACAAGTATTATCCGTCTTCACTCCCCGGTCAGTTTCATAGTTTTTAGGTAGCTTATACAGTTTATGTGCTTGCGATATTTTTCGTCCACTCTTCAGAAGATTTATTGCATGCTCATAATCCTGCTTGTTTTCATTATCGTTCTTTGATTCCGCAATCTTGAATTGTTCTTTGATTCTTGATTACACCTTCTACAAAAAAAAAGTCTTTTGTGGCTTTTCTATATATAGTGTCATATTCTAGATCCTTACAATCTTGAATACCTCGAAGTTCATTTGAATCGAGAAGAAGTTGTGACAGTTTTCTTATTCCATGTTTTATATAGGCTTTATTTGTCCCAAAACTTTTTGAAAATAAAATACAAGGGTAGCATATTTTGGGATTTCAAAATTGGAATTTTAGGGATTTGTGCTCAGATTTCAGGGTTATGGTAGTTCTAATGAAGATTCCATTGAATCAGAAAGACGATCATGATCTTCAAGAAGGCATCACCACAACAAACATCATGATTCTCGAAGGAGAAAACAAGCTATTTTGATTCAGGTTCTAGCTCGAACTCTGCACGAGAAATTAAGGGATTGAAATATGATATCCCTTGAATTGATGGTCAACACAATCCGGTGAAGTATCTTGATTGGGAGCGACAGATTGAGAATATGTTTCATCTTAATAACTATCGGAAGAAATAAAAATTAAAGTGGCGCAATATTCCTTCACTCATTATGCGGCTGAATGGTGGGAAAACGTGAAATAAAAGAGACAACTTTCTGGAAAGAGACCTATTTCCACCTGGGAGAGATTGAGACCAAGCTTCGTAGTTATCATGTTCCACCTACTTATCTAATGGAACAAATTTCTTATTTGGTCAACATAAAGCAAGGAAATCGTACCGTTGATAAGTACTGGCAAGATCTCGAGTTGACCATGGGAAGGGTCGGGATGAAAGAAGACGATGAATTCTTTCAAAATTGATTCATTGAATGACTGCGTGAGAACCTTGAAATGCCAGTCAAGCTTCAACATCACATCTCTATAGATAATTTATTGATGAAAGCAAGGTTGGTTGAGAGTACAATGCGGCCAAAGAAACCTCAGTACGGATTTCCAAGTCAAGGATTAGGGCTTGACTCTGGAAATCCTAGTGCTGCCCGAGGAATGGGCGCATCCATGGGTGGCCGAGGGTCGGTTCAAACCTACTCAAATCCGACTTACAACTCTACATATAGGAGGAAGACACACCAAGCTACTAGCCAACAGTCTTTAAGAAATTCAGGTAAGTCTCCTGTCTGTTCATCAAATTCGATTTCAGTTAACACTCCTACTTGTTTTCAATGTAAAGAAAGAGGACACGTTCGTAGTAACTGTCCCCATGCAAGAGTGTTAGCCACCATTGAGGAAGGCGATGAAGAAGATGAATACGCTGATATGCCACCTCTTGAGGATTTTGGAGAAGAACATGTAGATGAAGAGATCGTCGTAAATGATCAAGGTGAAAAAGGTCTGAAAACACAAGGTAATTCCATGACATTGAGAGTTTTAAAACTCTCAAGTGGTCAAAACTCAGGTACAAAGAATTGATATTTTTCATACTCGATGCCTTGTGAAAGATACGAATTGTTTACTAAATATTGATGGAGAATCTTGTGCTAATATTGTTTCCAATCTTCTTGTTAAATCATTGTCGTTGCCTGTAACTACTCTTCCATCACCTTAAAAATTTATTTGGTTAAATGGTAGTGGTGAGGTTAAGGTTAATACAAAATGCATGGTTAACTTTAAGATCGGAAAATATCATGATTCTATCTTATGTGATGCTATACCTATGAAAGCTAGACATATCTTGTTAGAGAGACCTTGGAAATTTGATCGTAAATCTATGCATGATGGTTACACTAACAAGATTACTGTGATTAAGGATAGAACAATGTATACATTAGTTCAAGTGTCACCAGTGGAAGTGATTGAGGCTCAGAGATGAATGAAAATGGACAAAGAAAAGTTTGTGATTGAGATAGAAGTGGCGGAACAAAACCCTAGATATGTTTCAGATCTGATCTGCCAAAGGAGGAAAATTGGGGGTAAAAACCCTGGAAATTTCTACAATAACTAAGGGAAGGTCGAACCAGGTAAGCCAGTTAAGTTTTTGAATTATTCTGAAAAGTCGCGAAAGGTTTTATCTTCACATCTTAGTCCCTTGCCATCTATTTTATGATGAAATGTTTATTGCTAATTGAATCTGGAAAATCATTTTATGCATCTATTAGGGACGTGAATCGTTCTTTTTCTAATCATTCACAAGTGTTAATTTTACATTTTAAAGAAAGTTATTTTGCCAATGAAGATATACTTGTGCATGTTCCTCCACGGTTTGCTGAGATGTTGCAGGAATTTGAGGACGTCTTTCTGGAGGTTTTGCCGTATGGCTTACCACCTCTGCAAAGAAGTGAACATCAAATTGACTCGATTCCGGGTTCAGTTATTCCTAATTGACCAGCTTACAAAGCAAACCTTGAGGAAACAAAGGAACTACAATGACAAGTTCAGGATTTACTTCAAAAGGTTATGTGCGTGAATCTTTAGGTCCTTGTGTTGTGCCTGTCATTTTAGTTCCTAAGAAAGACAAAACATGGAGAACGTGTATTGATTGTCGTGCCATTAACAAGATAACTATTAAGTACCATTATCCTATCCCTAGCATGGATCTGTGATTTATACTAAAAATGATTTGACTCAAGGTTATCATCAGATTCGAATTAGGAAGGGTGATGATGCAGGCGGAAGCTTCGCAGAATAGAGATGATCCCGATTGTTGATTCGCGCACGAATTCCAATCGAAAATCCTTCCAATACTGTTGATTCAAGACACTTGAATACCAGATTTGGGCATCAAATTCAAGTCCTTCAAGAACAAGAAAATGGAAAGGTAAAAACCTCAAATTTTATTTCATCCAAAAACCTCCTTCAAATCAACCACACGAAGCCTTTAAATATTAAAGGCCGAAGACACAAAAAACTATAAAAATGGAAACATGCAAATCATGCAAATCCATGCCAAAAATAAAAACAAACTATGTCTAAAATCTTCATGCAAAATGAGGAAATCAATCACGCTAGCTTTCCATGCACACCATGCGCCAATCATCCGAATCTCTTCCATGCACACCATGCGCCAATCAAACTTTCCATGCATGCATTTCCATTCACAACCAAACTTTCCATTCAAATGTCAATCAAATATTTCCATGCACAAACTTTCCCTGCATAAGTCTTCCATGCGCAACCAAACTTTCCTTTCAAAAATAAAACAATCACGCAATCTTCCATAATCACGCATCAATCCAATATTGCACCGCGACTCAATCTGCATCAGATGTCTACATATTTTTTAAACCCTAACAATGTATTCAAAATTTGTTGGAAACATTATTGGTGATTTGAAACTATTTAAGGCCAGATTTAGCAAAAAAATGTAATATATTGCCATAACAGGCAAAATTACTCACGAGTTCAGAAGTCAATCTCTGGTTCTTGCTATCAGAAACTAAAGGCCCGATTTTCATTTTTGATATTCGGAAACTTAAGAGCAGACGACATTTATGAACACGTAACTAATATTCAATAAATAACGATTTCTAGACCAAAAAACCTAGTTCAGACCATAAATCGTATCCGAATCAGAAGATACTGTAACCTAATGTAGCTTCCGGTATCTGAAATGGCAAGCTGAGCCGATGGAATCACTCGAGTTTCAAACTCGGAACCGTTTTAAGGGCTGTTCCTCCAACTGAAGGAAGGCAGAAAATAACCGTCTTCTATTGTTTCATTTAAAGACGGTTTTACAAACTACCATTGATCTGAGAGGATCAAAAGCAGGGCCAGAGAAGTCACGCTAGTGTTAATCCCCTGGACCGCCTTTAATCCCCTTTCCCACACTAGTGTTACCTACGAATAGGTTGTTTAACTTTTGGGATTGGTAAAAATATAGTATATAATTGGAAGAATCACATTATCATGTCCATTAACAACAACTTTAATACCAATTTCTTTTGTTAGTGTATAGGATTAAATGCTCTATACTGAACTTCTTTGTCTTCAAATATATTTATACCTTGGTAGAATATTTTTATTTGGGATTTCTAGAAATGTATTGGGCGTTGAATTTGGCACAGTGAATCACTGATTATTTTTATTTTGAAAAAGTGAATCACTGATTTTCATTCACAAGATGAGATAATAGCCACACTTTGAAACACATTTTTTGATATCGGAACATTCCTCGCACTTCAAAAACTATTAAGCGCAAAATTTCTCCCGACACTAGAAGATATACTTGCAATCCATCTTCAACAAACACAATTCGTTGCGATTGGAACTCTATTTGACAAGAAATCCCATAAATACCTCAACTCAATTGTGAAATACAACCCGAGTTCGGAAATGGATTCATTCCGACTAAGGCTTCAATATTGAAACCGGTACATATTATACATCCAATGCATGCCAAACCAATTTTACATCCAAATCCGGATCAAAGTGTCAACCGAATACGTTTCCGACATCGAATCTTGTGTCGACCCATTCACCGTTAGAACATGATATTTAGTACTAGTGTAGGGTAATAGGATAATGTCTTCCAAGAACGTATTTGATACGCTTTCCTAAAAGAAATTTACCTATCTACTATCAACAACAGGTTACACGGTAACTCTTTGAGATACGAAGAAGAAACAATTGGATCTTAATTGTTGACAAGAAACAATCATACAATAGTTTAAGGTTATGTTTATATCTAAAAACAGAAAAAAGTTCTGCGCATGAAACATTTTCAAGGCCAGTAAGGTAAATATATTTTTGTGCCTCATACATATGGTAGACCATTCTTTATATAGAGAATTATTTGTAAGGATATCACTCTTCGTACGATTTGTAAGTACACAACACTTGGAAACAGTACATTGTTTCTGAGTATACAAAGAGACACATTCATATTTTGGTGCAGTATACAGTGTAACTTATTTACACAACTACAATGAATGTCATACGAATGAATACAACTATTCATATAATTTATTTTAACTATATCCTCAAGTATCCATACACGTATACTCCACACTCCTGTATATATATACTCCATATATATACCACGAATACACAATACTATAAATGTTTCAACACATTATGGAACCAATGCAAAGCTACTCAAGGCATGTCAACTGCGGAGATAGATCAACTTCTTCTAAATGCAACAATGAGCTACAGTTAAGAAACTGTCAATAACTGTATAAATGTACATCCTGCTACTCAACTCAAAGCACAAGAATACAGATATTTGCTACAATAATGGACCTAAGCTCATTGCTCAGGAAAAAGAATAATTTTGATCGAATCGTTGAAAGCCAATATGCAGGAAAATCTAAGAATACCTCCACCTTTGTTGCTGCCTAAACCATTGTTTAGTTGTCAAGATCCAGTTACTTGATCTACCTGAGTTTTCCCAAGATTTCGTACTTTCTCCATCGTGGTTCTGATTTGCTCTGATATAGACTATAATTGTGTAAATGTCTTGCTGTGCTGCTTCATCCAATCCACTAGGTCTTAGAGTAGGCCAACCAGTGACAGAATGACTATAATTCCTGGACTCGGACAATGCGGTCTGCTTCAGTTTAGGAAGATCAAACTCTATTGGCTCCCCTATAACAATATCAATTTTCTTTCCCCACAATGGTACACAAGGAGGACTAACAAATCACTTCAGAAGCAAATACTAGAAATTATCCAATATGGCAAGTTTGTGAAATTGTCGTCGACATCTTCGCTCAATTACATGATATTATTGACATGAACAGGACACCAGTCAGGAAGCGAACAATCAAAGGACTTAAAGATTAAGCAATGAGCAAGTAGGTTCAGTAGGGTGCACTTACTCTCTTCTCCAATAACATGATAAAGGATAAGGCCCAAGTTAAAAGGAATACTGACCTTATCAAACCATGATGAACAATGGGTAGAGCAATTGGTGTTATAGGGGAACGAACTATAAGACTAGCCGTTCCCCATTTCAATCTTCTGATAGGTGTAGCTTCCTGACATACTTTTCCTTCTGGAAATGTGTGTAGCTGTCCATCACAATAGAAGAGAACTTCAGTACCACAGGAATATGATCTGGATAGGATAGTTTCCAAAGGCAAGAACCAAAAATGAATAGACCAAGAGATATGGTAGAAGTTGAGTCATAAAAGGGCCTTCATCTCACACAATTATTGACGCTACTGGTGAAGAAGCAAGAATGCAAAAATAAGAGATGTTCATGAAGAAAAGGTGTCAGGTAGGAAGAACCTTGGAAAAAAGGATAATCAAGGGAAAACAATAAGCCCGGGTAGAAATGAACACCAAAATGATAGCAGCAACAACTTAATCAGGATTACTTTCTAAAAAAATTATCAATTCCCCAGGAAAGGTTAAATACATCACTCTGATCCACACGATATTATGGTATTTCAGACTAAAAAGGAAAATGACATGCCCAAGATCCATCCCTTAAGCGTTCGAGAGCTTCATTCATGTGTTCCTGATAAATTCCACCCCCTCTTGTTATAGGTATGCAATTCCCTACAAGTATTCGACAAGCAATGGTCTTTCAGGAATACTGATCAGAAACAAGAACAGGCTTTGGATGGTCTTGAGGATAAACTTAGCAAGCAAAAATCTGAAGAACATATTTTAGGATATAAGTACATTATCGCCTTTGAGCCCCAAGTTCACATTTCCATAACTTCACATGTTCTTTTTATCACCACACCACCTATTAGTCCAAGAGATGCTCATCTGGACACACGATTTTTTATCGAAAGGAACGGCAAACAATTGTTAAACAAGGGTCCAGCAAGCCAGAATTCCCTTTTCCTGAATCTTTATATAGACATTTAAACTAAAACATGATAGTAGTATTCATTTTAATTTAGCAATGCTGATCTTTTTACAATTGACACTATTATGCTAGGCAGATAGCTAAAAGCCTTAATTATGATTCCTATTAACACATAACCAACCATTTAACATAACAGTTGACAAGTACATTTGGTCCTCAAAAAGACAAAAATTCTAATCTCATTAAATCAGATAAAAAAATAGTACAACAAAAAACCAACAGCAAAATGAAAACTGACATAACCAACAAGATAATACAGACCGAGTCTGAAAAAGTATGAAAGCACCGTATTTTTTAAGCATATATCCTCAGCAGTTAAAACCCAACGTCCAAGACGAGGATCTGTGACCGGAAAACCTTTAAAACCCCACATAACAGGGTCATCCAACCCGCACCAAGTTAAAGAGTCAGATAAAATAATCATAAGAAAACACCCAAAAGAATGATAGCAATTCCAAACTCTTGTTTGGCAGTTACATTACACCTTAAAGGAATCAAGTTCATAATTCAACCCTCTAAAAAAATTTAAGTCAAACAAACTTTAGGCTCTTTAAAGCATAGCAAAATCACAACTTTATCACAATCCCAAAATTTAAATAGCTTCAATCAACCACATTTTAAAAACACTGGAGAAATAAAGGCAAAAGGAAGGTCTATTTCCTTGCTAACTCAAAGCTGAGAAATAAAGGCACATCAAAGCATATAAATTAAGAAAGGGATTTACAGTAACGACTGACGTGGACATATGGTTGCTGACGGTTATGAGAGGGAATCCGGGTGGCCGAGATCGGACAAGACGAAGGTGTTGGGTTTCCTCCCTTATTCTAGAACTATCCGTCGATGGGAAAGGGGAGATGTTTCTAGGATGA
>JAULKK010100650.1:0-17632 GCA_032355705.1 Rubia peregrina
TTTGAATGGATTAATTTCATTATTATGTTCCAAACTCAAAACGTGTTTCGTGACTAAAGTTACTAGTCCAGAACTTGATGATCGACTCTTCAAGAACCACAGACATGTGAAGTTGGGACAGAGGTTCCTTATTTAGAAATATTTCAGATAAAGAAGTAAAAATTGTAAATATCAATATATAAAACCCGACCAAAAGAAAAGCCTCATATAACAGCTCCAATTTATACAAAAAAAACTATAGAATGCGCTAACAAAGCACCATTCTATAGATATATAAGAATAGAAATCTTGCAAATTCTATTCCACAAAATAAATGACAGATGATCCTAGCTAACTAACAAAATCCCATAGACTACGCTAACGAAACAACAATTAATTATTAGGAATAGAGATTTTGAAAATTCTATTATGCCCATTATGCACACACACTACAAATTCCATTCCATACAATTCCAGACCACGTTTGGATTCTCAATAGATGTCGATCGGGTGTTCACAAAATGCCTATCCAAGAAATTTCTTGCGGTGTTGATATCATCTTGCGAATACCGCTTGCGTGGTTCACTTGAAATTTTGTGAGTATGATAATATGAAAATTAGGATGACAAATAATTTGAAAAATGACAAAAAAAAATGGGACTCAAAAATTACGTCATCAATTTCTAGGTATCCGCTCGAACTTGTTGAATGCACTCGGCAGCGTATAGCATTACGTAATATCCGCACTCCCAAATTTGTGCTTGTTTATTGTACCGATCAAAGGACATGTTAGTCAAAAACTATTAAAATGAAGAGTGCAAGTAAAGGCAAACATGTGAAGAAAATGACACCTTGATTTCGACTGTGTCCAAAGCCGTATTACTTGAATCGACCGAGTCATTGATTGAGGCACCCAAAATTTTGACAAACATCTCTTATGGTTAGAAATGCAACGGATCCATCCAAAAAACTTATTTTTTCTCCGGGGCTATAAAAATTAATCTCCAATGGTCTCTGCAAGAAATAATAATATAAAAACAATTGATCAAAATAAGTGCGGTAATTGAAATAAGTATCTAACCATCACCGCTCAATATATGGTGCAATGAATCGTTTTTATCTTCCTGGAAAAGACTTTTGCGGATGTAGTAGATCCTTTCTTGGACTGTGCAACCAATTTCTTAAGTTATCACGGAGCACAAATATCACACCCAACCCTTGTCTTTTTTACTAACAAAGTAATACATGTACCTTCCAAGAAATGTTGAGAACATTAATTGTATAAAATATTTAGGCATACTAAAATTTGAATTTCAACGATTAAAGGTTGTACTAACAATAGGTAGAGAGACATTAGAGTCGGGTTCACTTGCTCACGTCTCCAAAGATCTTCAAAATCAATCCATGGCGCGATGATTTCTTTCTTTATACCAAAAACCCACTCATTTCCCAAAAATAAGTATGTTGAGTTACGAGGGTGGGGGCAAACCAATCGTACGTCACTCTAACGAATTGAGGTGAATCCTTAATTACTTACTCCCTAGTGACTGGAGTTCTAACCTTCTTCGCCTTGTCGAGGTTATTGTCTTCATTTGTTGGTGTTAGAAGTTTTGGCTCGTGGCTAACCTCAACTTCCCCCGATGAGTGCCGTGAACCTCTAGATGGCAGAATCCAATTTGGCATCAATTCATCCAAATTCTCCGAGATAGGAAGACCGGTGTGTTAGATACTTCAACATTAAAATATCGTGTTGCCCTATGCACTTGTCTTGAATAAGAGTTTATTTTTGCAAGATGTGAACCCTAGACGGGTTTTCCCTGTTGCAAGACCTATCAATTCCAATGAATATTTTTGTGATAAGAAGGCACCAACCCCTCTTGCACGTCCCGAGTGATCTAATTTACCCGTAGCTTCAGTAAGGATGTCATTTTTACCAGTCAGAATGAAGTGACCTTCTATTTGATCTTGTTTTAATTTAGCCTATATACATGTTGTCATTAAAACATTTATAATTTAAAAAGGATAAACCAATGGATGGAAAAATAAATAATCAAGTGAGGCTTACCACTCGTTCCGCAAGTTTATTTTCCAAAACTTTATTGTATCTACCAGCCTTATTTTGTCAGCTTCTTAGAAATAGATCACACCTCTCAATATTTTCCACATCATCAGCGTGAATGGCGATCTTGATTCATCCTCGGTTATCCCCCCTTAATTGCAAGTTGGACATCCTTTCCAAACGTTCTTCTATTATTTCCCGGGCCGCCAAACTGATGAGATGTCAAATGAATGTATTTTCCAAAGCATTTAACATCTCTTTTGTTATATTTTTCTTGGAAGATTGCTAGATTTAGGTAGGTTTACATCATAAGGGGGGTTATATAACCATATCTATTTTTTGTATCTAAACCTTCATTTTATAACCTATTTTGAGTCTAATGAATTTTTGAAATTTACGAGCATCTAAATTCCTTTTTGTGAGCTTAATTTGTAGATTTCTCGTAAGCACTTCAGAGTGATTTATTGAAGGTCATTCGCAAGGATGGTAGAAGACTGAAGGCCACGAGTCAAAATGTGGTAGAAGATAAAAGGGTCTAAGAAGGAAGACAAAGAAGCGGATGAATTGTGATCCTAAAGTTTGAAGCGAGTTCTGGAAATACTCAGAGAATAAACAGCCTTTGTGGTTGGTACCATTGGATTCATATTGTCAAGAACTATAAAATTTACTACGAGAACTCTCAAAATGAATAAGCGGTTCACCCGTGGTGAAGCAAGAAAGAGGAGGCAGCAGCTCCAACATGGTCGCGGACATGTGTCATGCGCCCAAGCTCGTTATTATCTTCATTACATCTTTCGTGCTAGTGTGATGTTAGTTATTTTATTTTCCCTAATTTTTGGTTGATTTAGTTATTTAAAGTAGTCGTAGTGTATTCTAAAATCAAAACCCCCAACTTGGTTACCACACAATTAGAGTGACTTCTTTGTGTACTTTTATTTACGCTTAACACTCGATAAAACTCCCTTTTCCTCGTGGACGACCTCGACTTGCTACTATCTACATGCTAGTACTTAACTGTAATTAGGGCTAATAATAATATCTTTGAGAGGCATGACGACGGCCTCACAAGAAGCACCAAAGCTTCCCACAAACTCGGCCAAAGTTAAAAGATCCTGAGTCGAAACAGTCCTTGGATTCTTAAAGCATTAAGATGGGAGTTTTTTCGGCCTTAAGATACTTTGAACCAACCTTAATTTCACCATTAAGATGTTTATTGATTTATTATGTTGAACTTTAATCGTTATTTAGAGATTCTACCTTACACCTTCAATAAACGTGTTCTGACAAATGCATCATCCCATCCTATACATACACTTCCTACAGTTAGTTCAAGATATTACCTATGTTCACCATGGTGCTATTTCCTTGTTTCTTATAACTTAAGTACGAGTGTATTTCTATCAATTACGTGATTTGAACTTGACACAAACGAAGCCCGGTGTTCATTCTTTACACAATAACGAACAGTCTCTTTTGGCATATGCATTTGATTATTCTAACTAGACGTGCTTTGATTTTAAATGGGTTTTTGTTTATTTATGGCACCTATTCTTTGTTTATTAGGACAAAATATTGAATTTTAATATCTAAGGGAAGCACCAAAGCTTCCCATCAATTTCTCCCATACTCGGCCGACGTTAAAAGATTCTGAGTCAAAACCCGGTACTTTGATTGTTAAAGTTGTAAGATGGGGACTTTTTCGGCCTTAAGATACTTTCAACAAACCTTACTTTCACCATTAAGTCACTTATTGATACATTATGTTGAAGCTTAATCGGTATTTGGAGATTCTACCGTAGTCTGTCAATTAGCAGGTCTTTACAAATACATCGACCTCTCACATACTTACTACTATTCTCAGAGTTACTTCTAGATATTAAAAATACTCATCCACAGTGAAATTACCTTCCTTTTAATTACTTATGTATGAATGTACTGTGATCAAGCACGCAGTTGGAACATGAGACAAACGAAGCCCCGTGGTCATTCTTTCCCAAATAGCAAAAAGTCTCTTCCGGCATTTGCTTTTGATTTTCTTAATTAGACATACTTATATTACACATGGGTTTTTGTAGATTTTATGCAGCCATTCTTTGGTCATTCGGAGAAAATATCAAATTTGAATATGTCTGGGTAGGACCAGAGTCGCCCATCACTGTGCCTCATCCTTGGACAAATAGTCAAACCCTAACCTTTGATTGTTAAAGATGTAGGATTGTGTCTTTTTCGGCCTTAACATACTTCCACCCAACCTTGTTTTCAAAATTGCATCATTATCCCGCATACCTACCCTTCTCATGGTTACTTTGAGATATTAGTAATATTCATCCATGGTGTGATTTCCTTGATTCATATTGCCTAAGTACAAGTGTTTTTCTATCAAGTACATGGTTGGAACATGATACAAAGGAAGACTGGTCTTCAACAGTTCCCAATTAGCAATCTATCTCTTCTATCATATACTCTTGATTCTTTAAGGTAGACTTGGATTTCAGATGGATAGTTTTTTTTTTATCTTTGACAACTATTCTTTGTTCGTTAGGACTGAAAGTTGAATTCAAATACGTCCAGGTAGCACCAAAGCTTCCCATCACTATCCTTCATATTTGACTGAAGTTAAAAGATCCCGAGTCAAACCTAGTCCTATGATTGTTAAAGCTGTATGAAGAGGTCTTTTCAGACTTAAGGTACTTTCAACCAACTTATTATCACCATTAAGTCACTTAATGATACACTATGTTGAATAATAATTGGTATTTAGATATTCCACCTTAGTTCTTCAATAAACAGGTTCATAACAAATGCATTATCCTCTTCTATACTTATTTCCCATTCTCATAGTTAGTTCGAGATATTACAAATATTCATCCACAGTACTATTCCCTTCCTTCTTATTAATTAAGTACGAGTGTATTTCTACAAATTACGTGGTTGTAACGTGAAACAAATGAAGCACAGTCTTTATTCTTTCTCAAATAGCAAATAGTCTCTTCCGGCATATGCTCTTGATTCTTTTAACTAGACACACTTAGATTTAACATGGGTTGTTGTTGATTTTAGGCAGCTATTTTGCTTTCATTACAACAAAGTATATAATTTTATAAGTCTTCATAGGACCAAAGTATCCCATCATTGTGCCTCATCCTTGGCCAAATTTAGAAGATCCTGAGTCAAACCCTGGCCTTTAATTGTTAAAACTGTATGATAGGGTCTTTTTTTGGCATTAAGGTGCTTCCACCTAACATTTATTTCACTAATAAGTTTCTCCTTGAGACATTATATAATGGTCAATATGTTTTTGGAGATTCTCTCTTAGTCCTTCGATAAATAAGTCTTTCAGAAATGCATCACCATCTCGCATACCAACCCTTCTCATGGTTAGTTCGAGATATTGGCAATATTCATCCACAGTGTGATTTCCTTGATTTTTATTGATTAAGTACGAGTACTTTCCTATCCAGGTTGTGGTTGGAACATGATACAAAGGAAGCTCGGTCTTTAATATTTCCCGATTAGCAATCTATCTCTTTCATCAAATACCTCTAATTCTTTAAGGTAGAATTGGATTTCAGATTGATAGTTCTTTATCTATGGGATCCATTCTCTTTTCATTAGGATTAAAATTAAAATTTGAATACATCTGGGTAGCACCAAATCTTCTCATCACTTTCCCTCATTTTTGGTCGAAGTCAAATGATCCCGAGTTAAACCCAGTCCTTTGATTGTTAAAGTTGTAAGATGGGGTCTTTTTCGGCCTTAAGGTACTTTCAACTAACCTTAGTATCACTATTAAGTCACTTATTGATGGCTTAGAGTGATGGCCTAAACTTTTGTCATGGTTGATGTTGTGATTTTAATGTATAACACAGTTCATAAAAAAAAGTCACTTACTGATACCTTTTGTTGAAGCTTATTCGGTATTTAGATATTCTACCTTAGTCCTATAATAAACAAGTTATTCACAAATGTATTATCCTCTCCTATACCTACTAACCTTCTCATAGTTAGTTCAAAATATTACAAATACGAATCCACAGTGAAATTACCTTGCTTCTTATTACTTAACAAAAGCTTCCAGTCACTTTCCCTCATACTCCGCTGAAGTTAAAAGATCACAAGTCAAACTGATTCGTTTGATTTTTAAAGTTGTAAGATGGGGTCTTTTTCGGCCTTATTTTTCTTTAAACTATCATTACTTTCACCATTAAGTCACTTATTGATAATATTATTTTTAACCTTTATCGGTATTTAGAGATGCTACCTTAGTTCACCAGTAAATAGGTTCTTCACAAATGCACCATTCTTTCCTATACCTACTACCCTTCTCATAGTTATTTTTATATATTACCAATATTCATTCACGTTGCAGTTACCTTGCTTCTTATTTACTAACTATGAGTTTATTTCCATAAAACATGCGGTTGGAATAAGAAACAAATAAAGCCCGGTCTTCATTCTCTCCCAAATAGCAAACAATCTCTTCGGGCATATGCTCTTGATTCTTTTGACTAGACACACTTTGATTTCACATGGGTTATTGTTGTAAATTTGTGGCATCCATTGTTTTTAGTTGTGACAAAATATTGAATTTAAATATGTCTGGGTAGGACCACAGCCGCCCATCATTGTGGCTCATCCTTGGTCGAAGTTAGAAGATCCATAGTCAAACAATGGCCTTTGATTGTAAAAGCTGTAGGATGGTGTCATTTTCAGCCTTAAGGTGCTTCTACCCAACCATGCTTTCACCATTAAGTCTCTCATTGACATATTATGTTGAATGTTAATCGGTATTTGGATATTTTCTCTTAGTTCTTAGATAATTTAGGTGTTTCACAAATGCATCACTATCTCGCATACCTACCATTCTCAATATATTGGAAATATTCATCCAGGGTGAAATTTCCTTAGCTCATATTGCTCAAGAACAAGTGTTTTTCCATCAAGTACATGGTTGGAACATGATACAAACAAAGCCGGATATTCAATCTTTCCCAAGTAGCAATATATCTTTTCCATTATATACTTCTAACTCTTTAAGGTGGACTTGGATTTCAGGTGGATTGTGGTTTATTTATGGAAGCCATTCTCTGTTCATAAGGACTGAAAGTTAGATTTGAATACGTCTCGGTATCACCAAAGCTTCCCATCACTTTCCCTTATACTCGACCGAAGTTAAAATATCCCAAGTCAAACTCAGTCCTTTGGTTGTTGTGGTCTTTTTTGGCCTTAAGGTACTTTCAACCAACCTTAGTTTCACCATTAAATCAATTATTGATAAAATTATGTTAAATCTTAATTGGTATTTTGATAGTCTACATTACTTCTTCAATAAATAGGTTCTTCAAAAATGCATCATCGTCTCCTATACCTACCCTTATGATAGTTAATTCGAGATATTACCAATATTCATTCATGGTGCGATTACCGTGCTTCTTATTTCTCAAGTACAAGTGTATTTCCATAAAGTACGTGGTTGGAACATGATACAAACGAAGCCCGATTTTCATTCTTTCCCAAATAGCAAACAATCTCTTTCGACATATGCTCTTGATTCTTTTAATTAGACATACATGGATTTCACATTGATTGTTGTTGATTTTAGGCATCCATTCTTTGTTCATTAGGACAAAAGATCGAATTTGAATACGTCTAGGTAGGACCACTGCCTCCCATCACTGTGCCTCATCCTTGGCCAAAGCTAGAAGATCCCGAGTAAAACCCTGGTCTTTGATTCTTAAAGCTTTATGGGGACTTTTTAGGACTTATGGTAGTTCCACACAACCTTGATCTCATCAATAAGTCTCTCATTGACATAGTATATTGAAGGTTAACTACTATTTGGACATTCTCTCTTAGTCTTTTGATAAATAGGTGTTTCAAAAATGCATCATCATCTCACATGCCTACCCTTCTTATGGTTAGTTCAAGATATTGCCAATATTCATTCGCAGTGCAATTTCCTTGGTTCATATTGATTAAGTATGATTGTTTTTCCATTGAGTACGTGGTCGGAACGTGATGCAAATGAAGCAACCAGGTCTTCAATATTTCCCAAGTAGCAATCTATCTCTTCCATCATATACTCCTGATTCTTTAATGTAGACTTAGATTTCAGATGGATTGTGGTTTATTTATGGAAGTCATTCTCTGCTCATTAGGACTATAGGTTGGATTTGAATACTTTTGGGTAGGACCAAATCTTCCCATCACTTTCCCTCATAATCGACCGAATTTAAAAGATCCCTAGTCAAACCAAGTCCTTTGATTGTAAAAGCTGCAACATTGGGTCTTTTTCGGCCTCATGGTACTTTCAACAAACCTTACTTTCACCATTAAGTCACTGATTGATACATTATTTTGTATCTCAATCATTATTTAGAGATTCTGCCTTAGTCATTCAATAAACAGGTTCTTCTCAAATGCATCATCCTCTAATATACCTACCCTTCATAGTTAGTTAGAGATATTACCAATATTCATCCACAGTGAAATTAACTTGCTTCTTATTATGTAAGTATGAGTGTAATTCCATCAAGTATGCGGTTGGAACATGATATAAATGAAGCACATTCTTCATTCTTTACCAAATAGCAAACTGTCTCTTCCGACATATGCTCTTGAATTTCAAACGAGTTATTGTTGATTTGAGGCATTCATTCTTTATCCATTAGGACAAAAGATTTTTTAAATATATATGGGCAGGACTACAACGGCCTAATACTGTGCCTCATCCTTGGTCGAAGTTTGAAGATCCCAAGTCAAACTATGACTTCTGATTGTTAAAGCTGTATGAGGGGATCTTTTTCGGCCTGAAGGTACTTCTAACCAACCTTTCTTTCACCAATAAGTCTCTCATTGATACATTATGTTAAAGCTTAATTGGTATTTGGAGATTCTATCTTAGTCCTTAAAAAAAGGTGATTCACAAATGTATCATTATCTCGTAAACCTACCATTCTCTAGGTTAGTTCGAGATATTGCCAACATTCATTAACGTTGAAATTTCCTTTCTTTATATTGCTTAAGTACAAGTGTTTTCCATAAAGTACGTGGTTGGAACATTATAAAACAAAGCCCGGTCTTCAATTTTTTTCAAATAGCAATCTATCTCTTCCATTACATACCCCTGATTCTTTAAGGTAGACTTGGATTTCAAATGGATTTTGGTTAATTTATGGCATCCAGTTTCATGTTTATTAGGACTAAAATTTATATTTGAATACTCCTGGGTAGGACAAAAACTTCCTATCACTTTCCAACATACTCTTCCGAAGTTAAAAGATCCCGAGTCAAACCTAGTCATTTGATTGTAAAAATTGTAAGATTGGATGTTTTTAGGCCTTACGGTACTTCAACCAAACTCTCACCATTAATTCACTGATTGATACATTATTTTGAAGCATAATTGTTATTTAGACTTATAACTGTAGTCCTTAAATTACAAGTTCTTCACAAATGTGTAATCATCTCCTATACCTGCCCTTTTCATAATTAGTTTGAGATATTACTAATATTCATCCAATGTGCGATTACCTTGCTTATTTTTACTCAATTAAAAGTGTATTTACATCAAGTAAGTGGTTGAAATATGATACAAACAAAGACCGGGCTTCATTCTTTTCCATATAGCAAACAGTCTCTTCCGGCATATGCTCTTGATTCTTTTAACTGGAAATACTTGGATTTCAAATGGATTGTTTTTTGTTTGAGGAATCCATTATTTTTTTATAAGGACAAAAGATCAAAATTGAATATGCTTGGGTAGGAACACAACCACCAATCACGGTGCCTCATACTCGGCCGAAGTTAAAAAATCCCGTGTCGAACCTAATCCTTTGAATGTTAAACATGTAAGATAGTTTTTTTGGCCTTCAGGAACTTTCACCATTATTTCACTTGTTAATAAATTATGTTGAAACTTAATATTTATAAAGATATTATACCTTTGTCCTTTAATGAACAGTTTCTTCACAAATGAATTATGCTCTTGTATTCCTACTACCCTTCTCATAGTTAGTTCGAGATATTACAAATATTCATCCATGGTACAATTTCTATGCTTCTTAATACTTAAGTACGAGTGTATTTCCATCATGTATCCATTTGAACAAAATACAAACAAATCCCAGTCTTCATTCTTTCCCAAATAGCAAACAGTCTGTTCCGGCATAAGCTTTTGATTCTTTTAGCTAGACATACTTGGATTTCACATGGATTGTTATTTACTTAAGGTATCCATTATTTTTTCATTAGGAAAAAAGATAAAATTTGAATACGTTTGTGTAGAACCAGAGCCGCCCATCAATGTGCCTCATCCTTGGCCGAAGTTCAAAAATCCCAAGTAGAATTATGGCCTTTGATTGTCAAACCCTGGCCTCTCAAAGTTACTATTTTCAAGCCCTAAAGCGCTCTTAACTACAACTAAGTAGATAATGGCAATTCGGGGTCATCCACGGAGACCAGGGATTTTCCTAAACGTCTTCTCATATAATGGTAAATACTATGCTAGATATAGAGGTATTCATATATATAAAAGTTCATAAAGAGGGGGGGGTTTGGATTGGTTTTTCTAAGTTATCAATTTAAAGACAATTAAACTAACACACCATGTAAATCTACTAATTAAGAAACAATGACTAAAATGAGGTTAAACACGAATTACGGGATCTTGGGGGCAATTGACTTATACTTCTAAGCCTTTTATCTATCATAGAACATATAACCTATTTAACAAAATTACTACTTATTTTGAAGATAAATATTCTACCCTTCTTTGAAGTAGTTTACAAGAGTGAATTCGACATCTCTCGCTAAACCTCACTGATGACCCCTTTAGTTATTCAATGCCTAAAGGTATCTCATTAATGGCATTAAGTATAAAGAATAAATAAGCTTGGTAACACTTATAACCACTACACCATGTCTAAGAATTGAACCAATTCATGCATCTATACAAGATTAGTCAAGAACGTTCAACATTCATAAACCTCTCTCATTTGTTACACAAAACAAACATGACAAAGAATTAGACATTATCACATTTATCTAGAATTCATCAAATTATCAACAACATTAGATGTTCTAACTCATGATCTTGGATTTCATATCAAAAGAAGGAAGAATCGGCTAATTTCTCCAAACCCTAACCCATAATTATACAAGTAATTCATATACTCAAACTTCCAATATCATTAATGGATTCAACTACCCAATTCAAGTACAATAAATAGACATTATCAAAGCACTAAATAGCTTACATATAGATCTCAAGACATGGGCTTAGAAGCCTTAATCAATTTATCCCAAGGTTAAGTTCAGCTACTAGAACCCATACTAACCAATAATTGTAATTCAAACACAAAATCAAAAAGAAAACAAGATGAAAGTGGAAGAAAAACCATAGTTTTTATGTTCATAATCGGGAGAGAAAAGTTGAGGAAGAAAGAGAAAAGTAGTAAGTATTTATAGTACAAAGAGTCCAAAAATTAAGTCTACGCCAAGGACTGTCGTGACTCGCGACAGGTCAGAGTACTTTGCCCTCACAAATTTACTTCTTTTTGGCCTAAGTATAGTAGTATCCTCTTCTCTTCTTTAGGTCTTCATAGTCTTCATTGTATTCAAAATGGAGTCTTCACGGTCTTTAAATATTCCAACAATTACCTTGTCTCACAAAATCCGTATTAAAAGTGAAACGAACGTTATTGTTGCTCTTACCTCTAGTAATAGAATTTCAAGGTAAAATGGAGTATTCAAAGCACAAAAGTATACCACAATGAGTATAAAGGGTCACAAAATCATCATATAAAATGGACGTATCAAACCTCCCCACACTTGAAACTTACTCGTACTCGAGTAAGAAAAGATTCAAGACACAAAGAAGTTCAAAGAGCCCATACTAATTCTAATATTACCCCTAAATGAAAACCTCACAAAACTCTCAATCTCACAATTCCTAAAAGTTTCTATCATACACTACCTTTATTCTTAAGTCAACCAAATTTACTAACTATCTCTTCCCTAATTTCCATGTATGCATTTCCTAACTCGCTAATCCCAAAATCCAATGGCACAAAGTGAAGTTAAAACTATATCACATGTTCAAGTACAAACTTTGTTTTATACAAATATATCACCCCAAAAATGAAGCATAAGATGTAAGAATTTCATACCTTGCTTCATTTTCCACGCTAAATCACCCAATCCCAAAAAGTGTCACAATTTTAGGCTACCTGAGCATCCATATATCAACCGTAACCTTATGACTCCAACGCTGGAAAATGAGTAGATAATAAAAAAATTAATTTTTTCTTCTTTTTCTCAGTTTGCGTATGAGCCCTTTCGAGTTTTCATCTATACTAATCGTATAATCCAAAATCAAAATGAAGTAGAAAAATCAAGTTCCATTATGGTTCTCTCCGAACATCAAAACATGTACAATCTAGTGCATTCACATAGATTCACCCATTGAACCAAACTAAGGTTATATCACAACCCAAAATATCCAAAATACCATCCCTGAAAATTACAGCCCAAAAAAAACAAAATTAACAAGAACCTATTCATAACATTTTCCCAAAAGATGAGCAGTTTATCACATATTCACACCAATAACATTCACATAAATTTCAGTCACAAATTCACAGTTTCACAATAATTATCTGAAATGACAAAACTAACATCCTCAAAAAATTCACAACTTATCACAAATCACAAATTCAAATGATAAAGAAATTAAAGAGCATAAAGTTGAAGAATTGTACCGAATTGAAGCTTAGGATAGAGAATTAAAGAAGCCCACTTTGATGCTCTAGCTTAAACAACTAGAAATACATAACCCCCAAATTTTAGGGTTTTGAATTCAAAATCGTTCTTGGCTTGATTGGTTATTTGGAGCATGAATCTGTGAGAGGTAGGTGAGGGGGAGTGTTTCAGCTAGTTTTATATACAATTTTGGCCGATTCTAGGTGGAATGTGGTGGTGGGACGGTAGAGGTAGTGGCGGTGGGAGGATGAAGAGGGAAGAATTAATGTTCATCCCGTAAAATTTTATATTTAAAAGCCCCGTGACGGGATCGCGATAGGGTCATCGCGAGTTGCGATGCTGGGAATATCAGTATATGAATAGTCAAACCAGCTTCGTGCTCGTTATAGATACTGTCGCGACTCGCGATGTCTCTATCGCGAGTGTGAATGTTTGGACCTGGAAGTTGTAAAATGGAATGATTCTTCTGATTTATGTTGCGACTCGCGAGGGTCTTTTTGCGACTTGCGAAGGTCCTGTCGCGACTTGCGAGGGTCCTGTCATGACTTGCGATGGTCTGTCACGACTCGCGATGCCTCTTTTGCGATCGCGAATGTTTGGACCTGGAAGGTGAAAATTTGAGAATTATTACTTGATTTCCATCGCAATTGTGATAGGATTTGTGTTACTAGCGATGGTCTGTCACGACTCACGATGGATTCATCTAGATCGCAAAATTGTAGACCTAGAATTTCAAAATTTTGGATTCTTGTCCTGATTTTGGTCGCGATCGTGATAAACATGTCGTGACTCATGATCAAAATGGACTAGGAGTTGCAAAAATTCCATGTTCCTCATAACTCACGATGTTGCTATCACCATCGCGAGAGAAGGTCATCTCTACTCGAGACGGTGCTCTTGCAATTGCAACAGACAGGGTCTCCCACTCAAAACACATTAAAAACCTACCAACTTCAAAGCCTTTCTCCACTTGTTATTCCCTTCTTGCTCCCTTCAATTTCCTTCAAAATCTCATCAAACACCACCGTGAAAATAACAATGCAAATTAATGGAATTGTTCAAAATAGCTTAAATTCAAATAACATCAACGGAAAGGTGACAATCTGGACGTTCAAAACCAAATTTATTTAATGTCGTTGGCACGAGTTACCTCCCTTCTGGTAGTTTACCCACTTGGACCAGAAATATTTGCTTCATTTCCTCTATCCGGTACAAAATATGAGAGATCCATATCATCCCCGATCAAGAGTTTCCACACATAGCTCAAAGCCTCTTCATGTTCTCCCAACATGTGTAGTGGCTTACCTATTTGGTCCATGGAAATATCAATTGAATGAGCATTTGGGGGTTTCTCTCCTTCCCTAAGAGATGAACATTTATGAATTTTTTATGGTGGTTTGCACTCTTACACCAAACTCTTCTCACGAGAAGGGGGGAAACCCACCTTTACAGGCATTACCCTGGACATACGGAGGGGTTTTGGAAGTTTCTTTCCAACGAGAGTGTTCACCATTGTTGTTTTCCTTCAAATTAGTACTAACAACATTAGAAATCAAAGCATTATCTATGGCAACATTTGAGGAACTACCATCATTGGGCTCAAAAACATCTTGCTTGATATCATGGTTAACATTAATGACTTGGCAAGAATGATATCTACCAGGAGAATCAATAGAAGTGTGAGTGTCAAATTTCACCTTCTGCCCATTAAATTCTATGGTTTAGGTTCCATTATGCTCATAAATCACTATCTTTGAAGTTTTCAAAAATTACCTCCTAACAAAATAAGTGTGGCATAAGACATAGAAATTTGCAGGGAAAGTCAAAGAATCCACTTTCACTAACTCATCTTTCACAATACTTTTTTGGTATGTGCTAAAATGATCACCTAGTTGGATAACAACCCCTGTTTTGTGCAAAAAGCAAAAATCTAGACTTTCATACAAAGCAAATGGAATCACATTAACGGAAACGCCTATGTCTAGCATTTCCTTATCAACACATTTCCCTCCTATCTCACTAGGAATCATAAACATTCCTAGATCATCACATTTAGGAGGTAACTCTTCATAAAAAAACTACAGAGACACATTCAATTTTCCCACTTTTCTTTTTTACTTTGCAATTTCTGTTTCCAATTTATGGTACACAATTCTTCAAGAAATTTAGCATATTTAGGAATATGATTTATATCACTCAAGAGTGGAATGTTAACCTCACATCTACGAAAGATTTCATAGATGTCCTTGTTGTCCTCCTTGGTCTTCCTGTCCCTCAAGGCCTTCAGAAATGGTGGTTCCGGCTCATCAAATAGGGATTTCTTCCCTTTTGGATTTCTTGTGAGGAGGTAATAAAGTTTTGGGATTTGATCTAGGCCTAGGTACAAAGGTTTCCACTTCAAATTCTTCCCCTCATTTCTTTTCTCATTGGCCAACTCCTCAGTCTTTACCTAAACATCTTCTTCCTTTTCAAACACCCGCTTCATATCCACCTTGCCTTGGGGTGTTTTCACTTCATTTCCACTCCTCAATGGGATAGAACTCACATTTTGAAAAGGGTTGAGCTCCGGTTGAGAAAGAATTTTTCCAAAATCTCTTGCCTACATTTTATTCAAAATTTCAACCATTTGGCTCATTTGAGTCTCTAGATTTTTTATGCTAGAGTTGGTCTTCTTTTGGTGCTTCTCGGCTTTGTCAACACATATGGTCAGTTTACCAATGGCTTGCATGATCTCATCCTTGGACATCCCCGAACTTTATCCTTGATTGTGGGTCTTATCACTAAGCCTTTGGGATTGCGGTTGACTTGGCCCATATTGTTGTTGAGGAGGACGATAAGGTTTAACATTTTGGCCTCCTTGTGCATTCCCATATCGGAGATTCAGGTGAACTTGGTTAGCCACATTTTAAGGCCGGTTTTGGTATCCTCCGTCTCCTTGGTAGCCTTGATATCCTTAGTACCCTTAATTTTTTTACCCTTGGTCTCCTTGATACCCCATAGCACTTTCTTCCTCCACATAATCATCTTGCAAAGTCAGACATGAATTTGTTGGATGTGGAGAAGAACAAATCTCGCATGAATTTACACAAGGTTTTGCTCCAGATTGAGTCATCAACGCCTTGACCATAGAGTTGATATTCGAAACTTGGTATTGAAGCTTTCCATGGTTGGAAGAAGCACTTGCATTGTTAAGATTTTACGTCTGCAAATTGGTTCTCGAGTAAAATTTTCTTTACTCTTCGGCTAGCTCCTCATAAAACTCCATAGCTTCTGTAGAGGACTTGGTCCCAAGAGAACCACCACAAGCTCCCCCCTCCAGCCTTTGGTCTTGATCAAGAAGACTATTGTAGAACTAGTAGACTAAATCCCCATGTGAATTTCCATGATATGGACAACTAGCTTATATCCTAGTTGATGATGTTGATTATATCCTTCTTCAAGATAGTGAATTTCAAAGCTGGTAAGTATTTGGAGAGAAACTTCCTCTTCAACTCAATCCATAAGGTAATTCTCTAGGGTGGAAGGTAATGGAACCATTCTCTTGCGGCATCATGCAAGAAGAATAGGAAGGCCTTCAACATGTATAGATCTTCATTCACTCCTTTGGGAAGCATCCTACTAGAAACCATATTGAAATCAAGGAGATGTTTGTTGGGATATTTCCCTTGCCTGCCAAGGAAAGATGTTAGCAAATGTATCAATCCAGACTTCAACTCAAAATGACCATTAGCTCCAACGTCCAGATATGTGATTCACATTGGTTGGTGCTATAGATTGGGAGCCATAATCTCCCACATTGGAATTTGCTACATCGAGATGTTCCTCCCTTGAAGGGGAGGATTTTGAGGTACTCCCCTTGGAATTTCACCCTCTTGCTCCTCGTCATGATCCATTGAGGTAGAACATGTTGCAAAATGGTCCCTAGGAAAGTTGTTATTCACACTTTCCTGTATTTAGGAGATATGGTATTAGGAGAAATTGTGGATCCTCTCCATATACCAATTAACCATCAACGTAATAGATCAATGAGAGAATTATTGGTGAAAGTAATGTTAGGTGGAAGTACCTTGAGGCCAAATGTACTTCCACCCAAAGCTATCACAGTATCATAGCTGGGGGTGGAGAACCATTACAAGGCTGAAGATGCAGATGCAGGATTAACTGGACAAATGCATACAGAGAGATTCCAAGGGTGAACACTTAAAGCCCTAAACAATTTAATTGGTATTAGGAGAAATGGTAGGTGTGCGAGTTGATGATGCATTTGTTAAACACTTAAATCCCTAAAGTGCTCTTAAGTACAACTAAGTAGATAATGGCAAGTCGGGATCATCCACGGAGATAAGGGACTTTCCTAAGCATTTGGTCATGTAATGGTAAATACTACGCTAGACATAAAGGTATTCATATATATAAAAACACATAAAGAGGTGGGGTTTGGATTGGTTTTTATAAGTTATATATTTTTAGACAAGTTAAATGAACACACCATGGAAATCTACTAACTAAGCAACAATCACTAAAACGAGGTTAAACACGAATTACAGGATCTTGGGGGCAATTTATTTATACTTCCAAGCCTTGTACCTGTCATTGAAAATATAACATATTCAACACTTTTACTACTTGTTGTGAGGATAAATCTTCTACCCATCTTTGATAGTAGTTTACAGGAGTGAATTCGCCATCTCTTGCTAAACCTCACCAATGACCCCTTTAGTCGTTCAACGCCTAAAGGTATCCCATTAATGGAATTAGGTACAAATAATTAACAAGCTTGGTAACAATTATAAACACTACACCATGTCTAAGAATTGAACAAATTCATTCATT
>JAULKK010100756.1:0-17627 GCA_032355705.1 Rubia peregrina
CCCCCCACGCACACACTTAAAACTTTACTCATACCCGAGTAAATAAAAACGAGCAAAAACCTAGGCTGAAAGTAGCATGCAAAGAGAGTTAACCAATACATCCAAATTTATTCCTAAGCTACCCTAGTTCCCCCAAAGATGTGAGACTCTTAAAAAAACTCACTCCTCAAAGAAGTTAAAGCAACCTATCCAACCAAATCATACCAAGAAAAAGGTAAGGAGTATTTGATAATTGTAAAACTAACTTACTCTGCCGAAGAAGCATCCAATGACAATCCAAGAGATGCTTGATCATAGTTTCCATTTTCTCCCAATTTCTCTCATTTTGCCTAGGAGTCATTTCGGGTTTTCATCATAGTTTCACACACATATTGAGATCATCTCTCACCTTTTCCAAACCGTGGCCTCTCATTTTTGCTTAGATTTTTCAACCTATCTGGGTCTTTCCCATTTTTGCCTAAGTCACCCTTTCGGGTTTTCGACTTACCTGGGTTTTTTTCCCTTCATTTTTTCAAAATTTTCAATTTTTTGTTGTACAAAATTCCCCAAAGGTGGATTTCACACTACATGAATATGATAAAAGAAAAAAATTGACACTACCAAAGTGTTCCAAAACATCCCCAAACAAACTAAAAATGGTGTTCTTACACCAAAAACAAACCAACAACAAAGTTTTGAAAAACAAGTGAAGGAAAAAACAATGGAAAGGGAAAATAGTCATCATCACAAATATCCTTATCATAGCAGAAACAGATAAGCATGAAAATCAAAGAAGATTCCATTATGAAGGCGTTCTAACCCCTCCCCCACACTTAGTTTATGCATTGTTCCCAATGCATGTGACCAAGATGGAAAAAAAGTTGGGAACACCAAAGACTCCTGAACACCGTCCACCACGTTTCACTCCACGTCTCTGCCTGTACATCTTCTACTGATAGTGCCTGTCTCCAATGCTTGATGTCCTCACCCTATCCGTGAATCCTGATAGTGGCTGACTCTCTTATGGTTTACGAAAGATTTGATCCCTTCATGAATCCTGTCTCACCCATCAAAATATTAAACTTTTCAAATACAGGTTCCATATTTCTAGAGTTATACCTCCCAAAGCATAGTACTTACTCAAGTGCTATGTTCCAAGTGCGGGGAATTGGCCTTCCTTCCAGCGTCTCCAGCTTATAAGTTCATTTCCCCAACACTTCAATCACCCTATATGGGTCTTCCCATTCTGCATCTTGTTTCTTCTTCCCCTGAGCTCTACTAGCTTCATTTCTTCTTAGCGCGAGGTCCCCTATTTTCAATGATGTGGGACTGACCTTGCTCTTATAGTGTTGTTCCATTCAAGACTTATACACAGCTTCCTTCAGCGCTGCTTTCTCTCTAAGCTCATCTAATTCCTCTAAGTTTTCCCTGATTGCCTGGTCATTTTCTCCCTAATTCATCGGCTCAATTTTTCTCCTGTTGGCCATAGTGACTTCTTGAGGGATGATGGCTTCAGTTCTAAATGATAGCTTGTAAGGGGATTCCCCAGTGTTCGTTATTTGCATGGTTCTGTATGCTCATAGCACACTTACCAGCTCTTCTCCCCACTCTTTTTTTTTCCTGCTCCAGCCTTCTCTTCAGTCTGTGGATTATCGTTCTATTTGTCATTTCTATTTGCCTATTTTCCTGGGGATGAGCCACTGCTGCCTAATGTTCAGGCCAGCGCACCAAGACCTGAATGGTTCATTGAAGAACTGCTTTCCATTGTCATTTAGGATCACCTGTAGCATTCCGAACATGTAGACTGATATTATAGGAAAAGTTTTTGATTTTCTTCCAAGTTATCGTTGCTACAACTTTAGCTTCCACCCATTTGGTGAAGTAATCTATCGCTACCACCAAGAATATCTTCCTCCCAGCTACCTCGGGGAGCGGTTCTGGAATGTCAATTTCCTATTTTGCGAAAGGTCAAGGTAACCTAATGATGGTCATTCGTTCTTCTGGTATCATTTTCACCTTGGAGTGCTCCTAGCACTTGTGACACTCCTTAACCATCTTTTATGTGTCTGCTTTCATGGTTGGCCAGTAGTATCCCGCTTGCAATGTTCGCAGTGTGACCGTTCTTGGTACCCGGTAGATGACACAGCTTCCTTCATGTATTTCTCTCATAATTGTCTCTGCCAGCACAGGTTGTGCACATCCAAGCCATGTTCCGTGTAGCCTCTCTTGTATAGCAGACTACTTTTCACAGCGTACTGCAATGTTTTTCTTCTGACCGTTCTGGCCTCCTTCTCATCTGCTAGTAGTGTTTCATGCTCCAAGTACCTTCAGATGGGTGTTGTCCAGTTGGTTGTTGCGCTTTGTATTACCCCAATCCGTTCGACATCGGTATATATATTAGCTAACTTCTCAACCAACACCGACTTAGTCAAGTGCGCATGCGCTAAAGATGCTAGCTTGCTCAACGCAACCATCCTTTTGTTCTGTGATCTCAGGACCCTCGTGATACAATTTTTTCTGCCAAGCTCCTGACCTTATCCTTGTACATTATCATTCTCGGCTCCTTAGTAGCGTACTACCCGTTGTATTGGTTGGCTACTAGCATCGAGCCCCCATAGGCCTACAGTTTCTTTGCTATCTCCTAGCTATCTCCATGCCTGCAATCATTGTTTTATACTCTGCCTTATTGTTCAAGGTTGGGAACTTGAAACGCAGGGCATAAGTTACCTCTACACCTTTCGAGTCCGATATCGCCAGGCCTGCACCCGCTCCTTCCACTTCGGACGCTCCATCCACATACAATATCCACACATCCAGACCTGATAACCCATCTTGGGCTATAGCCCGGACACCACTCTGTACATATGTTATTCTTGTCTCAACTTCCTTGGGCATTTCTGCTAGGAAATTTTCCATTATCTGTCTTTGCATTGCTCTCCATGGAGCGTATTCAATAGCGTGTTATCCCAGCTCCACCGCCTATTACACTAATCTTCCTGAAACTTCTGGACTGGTCAGTATTGCTTTCAACAGCAGATTGGTCAATACTATCACAGAAGTATTTTCTTAGACTCCTTGCTGCATAGACCAGAGCTAATGCAAGTTTCTCTTGACTCGTATATCCTCGTTCCTGACCCAGAAGAGCTCGACTCACGAAGTAAACTGGTCGTTGCACTTTTTCCCCTCTGACCAGTGCACCAATGACTGCTTCCATGCTTCCTGCCACATACAGGTAAAGGGGTATCCCCGTTCTGTGAACTGATTAGGGTTGGAATATCCTTCAGGTGAATCTTAAGTTCTTCGAATGATTTCTCTTCCATTTCTCCCCGCTACACATCCCTCTTTTTGTCTACACGACCTTTCAATGTTTTGAAAAGAAAGTAGTGCTCTCTCTGCTGCTTGAGACATGAAGCGGTTCATGGCCTTCAGCTTCCCGTTCAGACTCTGCACCTCCTTGATTGTGCTTGGTGATTACATCTCTAAGATTGCTTTCACCATCTTGGAGTTTTCCCGAAACCCTTCATTCGACAACATATGTCCGAGGAGCTTCCCTGCTCCCACCCTAAATTGACATTTGTCTGGGTTCAGCTTCATCCATGTCTCCCTGAATCCTATCAGTGTCTTTTTGACATTCTACACAAAGGTTTCATACTGAGTGTTTTTTATCACCATGTCATCTACAAACACCTCCGAGTTCCTCCCAATCTACTTTTGCAAATTCTTGACAACCACCCTTTAGTATGTGGGCCTGGCATTTCTCAGAGTGAAGGGAATCATCTGGTACCTAAAAGCCTCATTCTAAGTTATAAACTTAGTTTTGTTTTACACTACTCTCTAGCATGGGGATCCGGTGGTATTCCTTATATGCATCAACAAAACATTTAATTGGGTAATTGCTAAGAGCGTCTACCTTTTTGTCAATGACATGTAATGGGTAGCAATCCTTCGGACATACCTTGTTCATGTCCGTGTAATCCACGCACATCCTCTAGCTATCTTCTTCTTTTTTTTTTTTTACAAAAATAGGGTTTGCCAACCATGTTGGATAGGGGTTTATTTTAGAATCTTTGCTGCCACCAGCTGGCTTACCTCCTTGTTAACTGCCTCATTCCTCTCTCTGCAAAACATCCTCTGTATCTGCTTGACAAGCTTTCAGGACGGCTCTAATTTCAACTCGTGATAGCCAATTTCTTTGGGGACTCCGGTCATATCCTCTGGCTTTCAACCAAAATCTCGATTGTTCACCTTCAACACCTTCACAAGTTCCTTTCTTACGTCAGGTAGGAAGGATGTTTCCACTTGCACTGACTGGCCTCTGCTGAGTTGTACTGCTTGCACCTCTGCCCCTAGTTTCGACGGGTCGTCCCTATTTGCGATCATCTTAACTTCCCTAATTTTATTGGTCTGTCCCTCCTGGCTCAGGTCTTCATCCTCTCGCTTGCGCTTGATAAGAGAAAATATGTGACACTATCTCACATTTTGTTGATCCCGTCTGACCATAGCTACTCCTCCCTTGGTCAAGAACTTCAGCAGCAGATGCAGGGTCAACATTATCCCCTTCAATAGTGCTAGGCTAGCCTGCTCTGTATCAAATTGTACGCGTTGTTTACCTCCACGATGATGAACTATATTTCCATAGTCTTTCTCCTGCACCCCTTCTCTCACTGTCACTGGGACGAGAATGGTTCCTTCTAGCCACACTGTCTCGTCTGTGAAATCCACCAGTAGGGTTTCCGTTAGTTCTAACTTCCTTCTTGTGTTCTCATCCTGTTTTTCAAAGCGGTGACAGAACATAATTTTTGTAAAGCTTTCACCATCTACGTACACCCGATGGATCCTCTTGTCCATCACCCTGGCCATTACCACAACTTCATCACCACCAGCCGGTCAGTCTGGTATTGGATCGTTGGCATCAAATGTTGTCGCCTTGTTTGCACTCAGCTTCATGTCTACCAAAGTTGATTGTGGTGTTTTCATGTAGCGTGCCTTCCGGTGAGATTAGGTCATTCCTCTAGAACTTCCACCTATGATGGCATATATATCTTTCACTATCACCATTTTGTTGTCTTCCACGGGTGTGTTCTCTTTCTTCCTTTTACTCTGTTCTTCCCTGACTTCAGCCCTGGAGACCTCATTTCCCTTGTCATGATCCCTCTCTCTGTTAGGGCTCCTTGCTCTACCACGACCATCCTAATGCTTGCGAAAGCCTGCATGCTTGCTCTTATTCTGGTACATAGCATTGTTGTAGGCCCTTGCATTTTTTTTTCAGGTGCCCTAGCTCACCGCTCTGCACCCAGTCTTCTATGTTGTTTCTCAGATTGATGCAGTCATTCGTATCATGACCATGGCCATCATGGTGATCACGGAAATGAGACTTGGTTCTCTTGCTGGGTCTATCCTCATCTTTGGTTGCATATCCTATATATCTGTCCCTGTGCATATGGCAAATATTTCTTTAGGTTTCTTGATGAGGGGGATGACGAATCTTTCTGCCCTCTGGAACCTGCTTGATGGTTGTTGGGTGCTCGCCTTAGCACGCCACTCTTTCCTTGACTTTCCGTCTTTGTTCATGTCCACCTTCTGTTGGCTGTAGCCACCCTGGGTTTCTTTTCTTCTTTTGTCAGCCAGATCAGCCCTGCTGAAGGTTCTGACTTTCCCCATCAACTCGTTAATTATTTTTGGAGGGTCTAAGGTGCAGTTAGTGCCCCATGCCATTTATGAACATGTCTATGAGAACCTGGATGCTTCTTTCTTCTGCTTGGTTTGCCTCATCGTTGAACAGCTCCCAGTATGCTGACAGTCTCTGATGGCTTCTGCCTGATTGCCATAAGCTCAAAACTTATACTTCATTCTCTACATGAAGCGATTCAAGAACTATTTCTTGACCTGACTAAAGTTGTCGATAGTCTCATCCTCCAATTTGTTGAACCACACCCTGTCTGTGGCAGCCAGAGTAACTGCAAACATCTTGCACCAGATGGCTTGCAGTATAATGAAGGTGACCATGTTGGTGCAGAATGCGTGCAAGTGGTCTATGGGTTTGCTTCGCCATTGTATTGCCCTAGGTTTAGTGGTATCTTCAGTTTTGGATCGTCCGTGAATAGCAGTATCCTCCTGGAAAACATTGATCTTTTGTTTTCCTTTCTTCCTGAGTCTTCCTCCATATCTCTTAGCGGGGCCTTGCACTTGGCATGCTCCTTCCCCAGCTTGGCACTCGCGGTCTACAATGATCTTTTCACCCCCGTCATGGGCCTTTCTTTCATAAGTGGTCATGCTCTTCACGTTTTTTCCATACTCTAGGCTGTCTCTAACCCTCGCTCTCTTCGGATGGGTGTCTCGTTGTCGCCTTCCTGATCCGGACAGAGCTCGGTCAGCTGAACACAGTGCCCTCTCTGCTTTGACTTGTCATTTTCCCTCTCCTCCATCTTCTTCAACCTTCTCATCATCTCCTTCTGCAATGCCATGATTGTTTGTGGTATCTCTGAGTTGTTTGCAAGCTCCACAGTCGTGTGAAACTGGTGTCGTTCTCCCGTCGGTGTCAGTGTCGGGGTGGACTCTTCCTCCAAGTGCATCACATCCTCCATGACAACTTGGTTAAACAAGTTTCCAACACGTGGTTGTCATTCCATGTTGCTTGAGATGCGTGGATCATATAAAGATGAAGTTATCCCCACAGACATCGCCAATGTTAATGCCAATTCTTAACATCCTCCCATCGTCGTTTTCCTCTGTTCCAGTTTGTAGCTGAGCCTACAGATAAACAGACTAAGGTCAGGCAGGTAGGCACAGGGTTGTGCTTGGTCTGACGCTTCGGTCAGCCATGTTTGCCATGTAGGGCGTATCTGGTGAATAATGTATTAATTATGAGATCTTACCCTCTTGCATGTTCTTCTCACTAGATATATGTGTTTGACGGCGGCTGATGTGACAGAGCCGTCCCATCATGCCTTTTGTCCGTTATTCCTTCCTCTATAAGGCTGGTCCGTTTGCTTGCTTACTCGGTGTGCTGAATAGCTAGTTCGGGTCATTTTGGCCCATACCTTATCACGCATCAACAAAGGCTAACACCTAGTATTCAATTATATCTTCAACAAGTTGATTGATCGGAGGTAGCAGATAATTATCCTTTAGGGAACATTTGTTCAGTCGTTGAAGTCAATACACATTATCCATCCTCTGCCACATTTTTTAATTATGATTGGGTACTATGCATAGTAAAAAAAATTACATAGAACTTTCAATGTTTATTAATGTGTTGTTCTATACATATAATAACAAGAGTATCTTATATTCATATGTTAATACCAATGTGACCAATAATGATAAAATAAACTATAGTAAAAATTTGAATCGAATCAATTTATTTTACCATGATTTAAAATGGAACTAAAATGAACAGAACTAATATAAAAGGAAACAAACATACTAAATTGAGCTAAACAAAACTCAAATATACTAAGCAAAATTAAACTTAAACGAGAAACATGGCCTTGCAAAACTACCCTGAGTTGATTAATTAAAAACACAACTGATAATTAGATTATAATCTTGAAAGTGGAATCAGAGGATATATTCCGTACAACCAATTATCATGCTTAAAAATGCTACATTTGTCCCACCAGTAAGGGCATATTTATTTTTTTTAAGTCAAATTTGATAAACTTTAACCATCAATATAAATTAAATGTAATAAATATATCATGTGAGATATTGTTGAATTATGTTTTTTAAATATCAATTTTTTGATGCAAAATTAGTATACACAGTTAGAGATATTAACGGTCAAACATGATCATTGAAAATCGTGAAAAAACAAATAAGCAATTACTGCGGGACGGAGGTGTACGAGGGAAAGACCAATTGACCGCATCTCTCTTAATACATAAGGGTAGGAATTCTTAGTCTAACAAGGACCAATGTTAGCCCCCTTTATTTCTACAAAAATCTGATTTCGGTATCCCATTTGAAGAATTGTCAAATGATATTCTGAAGGGGGGGCACTCCCTCCAGTCGTTTTTTTAAATATATTTATAGAGTTGGGACTAGGAGCAGAGCATAAAGCGGATTAGACTTGAGTGGATGCGTAAAGGCGCTTCAACTCAATGAAGCTCGCATTTCTGGCCCAACGTTCTTTGGTAAAAAAAACAGGCATCTGATAGTACTTGCTCCCTTTGGTTATTTTATTGGCACAAAAATTTAGGAAGGTGGAATTATTTGTTGAAAATTCATTGAAATGGTAAAAAGTAAAATGGGTGGATGAAAACAATATAAAATTTGCCAGAAAAGTAAATGTGTCAATATTAAAAAAATTATCTCAAAAATAAAAGTGTGTCAATGTTAGAAAACCCGAGGAAATACACACACAAAAAATACCAATGGACATTACACTCTCCCTTAACTGCAAGCAATAGGAATAAATATGTGCTCTTGGCCTCTTCCTGGTATACCTCTAGTGGGGCTATCTTAAGTGTGAGCCTCTTGTTCGGGATGAATATCGTTCAAACGTACTGATCTGAGTCAGAAGAATTCAATGTATTGAGCTTTTCCAACTGGTTATGTCTAGGTTTTATGCGTTGGGAACGTGGGAAGAAACACAAATAATAAATCTAATTAGAATGGTCCTATGGTAATTTGTTCTGAATGAACAACCGTCATTTGTTTTCAACTAAATTTTGTTTCAATAAAGTTTAGTCTTGTTGAAGGAGTTTTGATTTGAATGGAAAATCAAAACGACTTTTTTTTGGTTAAGGATCATATCGGTTTACCCGGACATTATTGGCATTGAAAGTATCATTGGATTGGGGGAAATCCTATGCCAAAGGACGCATACAACGGATGTTTCGGCAGCATCGTCATTTGTGGAAACCCTATTCTCCCCCATGCATGGTGGGGTTGCTGGGTTGGATCCCAGTTGTGGTGAAAGCATCAATTAGGCGGTTGAGATGTTTCGTTCTGATTCTATGATGGAAGAACAACACCTCTTGTGGCCTAGCCGCGAAAGCAATATTTCATCGGGCCTGCATAAACCTGTCAAAATTTGCTGATCACAGTCAAAGAAACTTCTATTAAGCAGTCATTTCTTCGAAATCGGCTTATGCTTCTACTTCGGCCTTGGGGGTGGCCTGATGGCTTTTTAGGTCATAACGGGGTAGGTAGGCTATATCTTCGTAGTTACTGGATCGGGCATCGACGGTGGGTTGGGAACCTCAAGAACTGACTCCCCTCCGCCGATATAGTTGGATGTTGCCTCCAACGAACCTCTATGTGGAATTCTTTTCTTAGGCGCCATTGAACAAGGTACATAGTTGTTCACGATTGGGTCCCACTCTTGATGTCAATTGATGTGGGATAGACACTGGTTTTATGACCGAACCTTGCTTCTGAGCGTTGCACCTGCAAGACAAAGCCACCGAGGTGCTGGGAGGAAGACTCTATAATGTTAAAGTCCGACCAAAAGTGTTTGCTCTGTATATTGAGAATAGAATGCATAGAATAGATGTATATCTTAATATTTATAGGTATTGATCCCAATAACTTCTCCAAATTATAGTGGGACAAATATGCTTTTTCCATATAGGAATAGGTGTTTTGTCATACTAAAACGGTCACATTTTTACCCTTCCATAAATATACTTCGAATAGGACTACGAATTTTTAGATATACTTGGAATGTGAGATCTTCTCTAAATAATGGGCTCCGACACAATATTGATAACAAAATATAACTGCATGGATTTTGGCCCAGCCATCATCAATTACCTTTTATTTGCACAATTCTATGATTTCTTCTTGAAGAAAATTTGCTTCTTAAAACTCGGATTTTTCCCAATCTTCAAAATAGGAGATTTGACCTTCATGTTGTCCACTAGAATCGATTGCATTTTTCAGTAAATATGTTGATTAATAGCAACAGGATTCGACACTTTTAAGATCATTATCATGATAATAAAAAAATCGATCGTATTTTCAATTTCGATAGGGTTTCACAAGGATTTCATGATTTACCCGGTTGATTCTTCATTGATCTTGTGTGATACCTCTTCAATCATCATAATTGCTGGAACTTCATGATTTTGTTCCATTGATTAAATCGGAGTTGCAGAATTTGGGGGAGAAAATATTTCGTTCGCGAGAATAATTTGGGAATAAGAAATTCTATGAAGGGTTTCTCAGTTTAGCTGGATTTTTGTTTGTTCCTGTTATTTGCATAAAGGTCTCCATAATTTTGAGAATCTCTTATGATATACCTTTAAAATAAACTACTCCCTCTGTCCCTCTGTTTCTGGCTTACCACAAAAAATGTCATTTTTAAGTCATTAAAATAACATAAAAATAGTTTGTGAACAAAAAAATATTTCATTTTTTTTACACTCAAAATTTGCCAAAAATGAAAGTAAGACAATAATATAGGGACATCAAATAAGGCAGGTAGGACATAAATATGGGGGGGGGGACAGAGGGAGTATTTATGTTGTAACTCCAAAAGTTATAGAAAGGGAGTTTGTTAGGGAGTGGTTCAATCATTAGACGGTCTAACAAAAAATTATTCCTTAAATATTAAGTAAATAATGAGGAAGAAAAAACTAATTTAAAATCTAATTATGAACATAGTTGATTTAAACTCTTTTCTCATCATAATACATTCTTAATAATTTAGGTTGGTACAATTAAATCTCAAACAATAACACTATTATATAAACCACCATAGCAGGATATGCTCGGATTTCATAAAAATAAACTTCATTTCCCTTTAATTTAATGGGAATATTACAACTCAACTTTTATATTAACTGATCAATTGGGGGATTTTATTCAAGTAGTGATTGTTTTCAAAATCAGATACAACAAGACCATCTTCTCTGAGTACCTACAAAAGTTCTCGGGGCAACCCCCGGAGAGGAAGCTTTGGTGGTCTAGTCAGTGTTGATCTTGGCTATGCTTTATTTTAAGAGTAAAATTCACTTACTTTGTCTGGTGTTCCCCATCTTTATTTATGGAGCCTTGATCGTACAATCATGGCTCGCATATTGCTCTCCCCTTCCTTAGGTCGTGGTCTTGGAGATAGTATTGTGGTGAGTAGTACCTTTCTGTTATTCTCGAGATTGGTTACTTTAAAGTGAAGCAACATGGTTGGCCTATGTGTATTTAGCGAGTCAATTTGTTTCATCAAAGCGATTGCTTTAGTGCTTGGTTTTGACTGGTTGGGGCTAAGTAATCCATATATAAATATATACCATAAACCCCCCAACCACATTTTCATGATAAGCGGAGCGTGTGGTGGTTATTTTTGCGAAGTGAATGATGAGATTTTCGGAACGAAGTGAATGTAAAGAGGAAAATGTACATTGTTTCAGTTTGGTAAAAAGGGTATGATGAATGCGAAGCTGAGAATGATTTTGTAAGTATAAAAACATGTTTGTATAAGAAATATGATGGTTTTTGAAAACGAATTGAAAAATAATTTACTAGTAACCGATTATTATTCCCTTAATTTTGGGAAATGGTTAATGATATCCTAGAAATTAAGGGGGGATTGATGTAATGATGAAACGGCACATGGAGCAATCATTACGAAGCACAATTTTTTAAATTATCAAGTGACGGCTCCGGTACTTAATTAACACAAGTTATAAATTTTCTTGAAAAAGTGTATTTTCTATAAAGTAGCTTTATCAATTTGAATTATATTGTGTTTCTATAAAAGAAAGTGAGCATTAGAAGGACTTACCTTTTTTCGCTTACCTTTAATATTATCATAAGTCTATTGATTGTTCGTGGGAGCTCTATTTACATAAGGTAAATTACCATTGCCTATATTCCTCTCTCTTTTTTTCAAAACATGGTAGTTGTGCATGCTAAGTCTCTGTCCTCCGCCGCCAATCTTAATTCCAGTTGTGGAGGGACGGTCTTTAGTGAGGTTCGTATTCATAAGGGGGTGATCATCAGGGAAGACAAATTTAGGGAAGAAGGGGGAAGTTAGGTTGTTGTTGGTGGTGAAAGTGTTCTATCCAAGAGTGAATTAGTAGTTATGGAGAAGCATTACCCATTTCTAAATAGGGGTGATATTAGGATGCCTTATAGCAGTGAGGGAGTAGGGAACCTTCATTCTGGTTATTTGGGTGTGTACGAACATCATGTGCTATATGGATTGACCTTACCCATCTTGGATTTTGTTCTGGGTGTACTGGAGGCTTATGGGTTGCTTTTTCACAGTTTCATCCTCGAGGTGAGTTCATGATTGTTGGGTTCAGAGAAGTGTGTAGGAGGGAAGGCAAATAATTTAAGGTGGTATTATTTTTTGGTTTCTTTCAACTTCGGAAGTCGAAAGGTAAAGGAGAATAATTCACATTTTAACTCAGTATTCCCGGGGTTTAAGTTATACAGAAGTTTCCTTGCAAATGTGGGATATGGAAGGATACGAATATATTTATCAAGTGTGTCGATTGAAATTCTATGCCCTAGTGGAACATTGTTGATGCTCTAGATAGCACTCTGATAAGTTGGCGAGGTTAAGGAAATAAAGTAGGATTGTGAAGGAACTGCCCTTCCCTCATTCAGTAATGATAGGTAGGCCTAGGAGGAGGCAATTTTGTCACCAATATTTTTAGTTATTTTCTAGGGGTTTTATGTGAGATAATGTGTATTAAATTTGTGTTTGTCGTTATTGATGTTTTGGATATTTCTAGGGATGATGCTTTCAAGCATCGTAGTGAAGCTTCCAGTTACTCGGGAGATGGGGGGAAATAATGAGGTGTATGCTAACTTACTGACATCGGAGGCTCGCCAACATTATTTGGCTGATCCTGGTAGGGCTAGCTTTAGGAGTTCAAGGCAAAGGCCAGGATCGTAGGGAGAGCAATCTATTGGGCCCTTTGAAGTTCAAAAGTTGGACATGCCCATTTGGAACGAGGCAAAGTCAGTGAGTATTATGGCTATAACCAACCAGCAGGGCATGGCGATGAACGATGCCAAGAACCCCACCGCCTTGTTTAACTCAGTAATTGAGGTACGTTAAATATGCGTGTACTTGTAGCATATCACTTGTTATCTTATATAAACATGGTGTGTTTTGATTTAAGGTGGGAGGTGCTAATTGTCTAAAGCTCTCTGTCTCGCTGTCTATGCAGAGGTGGTGAGGGCCTTTTCCAAGCAGGTGGCAGAGTTTGAGACTAATTTGAAGTGAAGTGAAGGGAGAGAGCTTGTGAGCAGCTTGGTGAAGTGAGCAACTCATGAGCTAAAGGCTTGATAGATTATTATGTAATGAATTGTCAGTGAAGTGTTCAATGTAAATGAGTTTTTTAGCAACTTAATATTGGGAAATGGGTGTTAATGAGTTTTTATGTTTTTTGTGTTTTAGTCAGGAATGTTTTTCAGGAAGGATTCTATGTCGGGTGTGGTCGCGTACGTGAGTGAATGTTTGTGTAGTGAGGGTGATGTATGGGGCGTTCCCAATATCGGTGTCACGTTTGTACCAATGGGTGGGGAGTATATGTTTATGGTGGGTGGGTATGGGTTTGATCAAAAGGATCTAAATAAGGTGCTGAAAGAAAAAATTGATATTGAGTATCAAGGGTTAGTGAGGAAGTATCCTATAGCCAGAAGGCCCAACCTTTGGTCATTTACTCTAGTTGATGTGGAGGTGTGAATCAGGATGGTGAGTCACCTCACGTTATGTTCGAATGTGGCCTTGAGAAGGCTGTGAAGATGTGTATTCTAGATTTGAAGGCTATCGATGGCTATCTCAAAACTTTGAGTATTCCGTCAAATGTGAAAGAATGGGTTGTGGATAAAAAATGTCAAATGAGGGCGCTCATACTAAGGTTTATATAGTTTGAGCTAGGTGGAAATGAAGCTAGAACGGAGCTTGGCCTCGTTGGACGAGTATGATGTGTATATTTCGAGAAATATTTTGTCATTTGAAAGTTAAAGAGGAAGTTAATGGATGTAATGTGTCAAGAAGAGGAGTGATGGACGTTTCTATTTGATAAAACACACGAGGTTGATCAGAAAATGGCTATTATTTCGAAATAAGATTATCGTCTAGACTAGTTGTTGGATCAAGGGAAGAAGTTGCAGGCTAAGTAACACTGTTGTGGACGGTGTCTGAAGAGTAGAGGAGTCGTTATGATGACATGTGTGAGTATGTTGTTCAACTTTTAGCGAAATGTGAGAACCTAGAAAGAAGGATTGAGCGACAGGAGGTTCGATGTTCCCGGCTGGAGGAAAGGTGTTGGGCCTGGAGTTGTTGCTGAAAGAACACGAGATGTATGTGAACCTTTATGGGGAGGTTTATAAATCTCTATCTAAGAAGCATGGGATGTCTGACGAAGCGTTATTAGGTTGTGCCCGCCGCTTAGAGCAACTGGTAGAGGGGTTAAAACGGGGCCTAGAAACTTACACATACTCATTATACTTACCTAGTATGCAACTTGGGCATTCATATTGTGGGATGTTTATTGATCGTAATTCCTACTACATGAAGCATATGAGACGCCTGGAAGCTGTCGGTAACACACGCGACAAGGTGTATTTGCACATGCAATGGAAATTGGAAGAGAACCTTGAGGATAATCGGGGGAAAGCTTCGGCATTTTAACTACCTTATTAATGTTGGATTTGTAGGATTAGGATTTTCGGTTATAGCTTCGATTTATAAATATTTGATTATATTGTTAATAACTACCTAATTGTTTTTGGGTTGTAGCCTAAGAACTGTGTGTTATGAATTATCTTAATAAACAAGGTGTCATTTTATGACGAGGAGTAGTAGTTTAATTTATTTTTTTAGTATGAACAAGGATTTCATCAGGACCCTTAATGTGTAAATTTTGTGAAACAATTGGTGGTTTGCTGGTAGCGTAAATTACTAGGGTAAGAGGGTTATTACCGGTAGTCATCTGGTGATTTTCCAAGCTTATGAAAATATGTGTATGGTCGTCCCTTTCTCATGTGTTATTTTGGATAATCTAATACTGTGCAAATCCGCAAGTAATTTACCCGCTTGCGTTATCCGAGTAGGGAGGTATAGTGAAGTTGTGTGTGGGTCGTATTTTGTGAAGCGAAGATAAGGATATGTTCCATTTTCTCATTGCTTCTTGTATTATAAGTAGGGGTGTGATATCTAGATTATGGTTATGTGTATTGTATAGGCTTGGGCCTAAGTTTTTTTCTGGTTGACTTGTGGATGAGTGTGCCACATGGGCATGGTCTTTTCAAGTTCTTTCTATTAGAATGTGTAGAATATTACCGCATTTTGTTTCCCAATGCTGATAAGTGGTTAGTCAGTTTTCGAGAAATGGGGGGACGCAACCTTTCAAGCATTTTAATAAAGGGGGTTTCTTTTCCTTGTTAGGCTTATGCCTATAAAAAAAGTTGTAGACTGAGTATTCTTTCAGTCGTAGTTGTGTCTTGTTTCTTTGTTGTTGCATGTTTTGGAGAAGCTTTGAATATGTGTTGTGTGCATATTAGGTTGTTGTGAGTGTATGTAAGTTGTGCTTTTCCTATGGGGTTGACGATTTGGGATCTCAAGGCCATATATCCTGGGTTTGGGTTGGGGGTCGAGTTGATTTGGTCGAGTTGATTTGGGTTGGGGGTCGAGTTAAACTTAACTAAGGCTTCTGGACTTATACCTTTGACTAATTGATTTGAATAGAGATTGGTTTTCCCTATTATATCACCTATTATAGTATATATTACTATACATTATATTATAGTCGAGTTGTTCTCACTCGATTTACTTTAGATTTAAGCTTATTTAATACTATAGTATATATTACTTTATATTATAGTCGAGTTGTTCTCACTCGATTCACTTTCATATAAAGTATATCACCTATTATAGTATAAATATATACTATCACAAAAATCTATTATCATGAGCTGAACCCTCCCATCCAAGCAAACCATACTTAAATTTCAGATCTTGAGTGCACGCAGCTAACACATTAGTATAGAGTTCTCCTTTTCTATTCCTGAATCTAACCTTGTCTTTATCCCCAAACACGAACGTTAATATGAGTTCCATCCAAAGCACCTAAGCAAAATATCTTTCTTCACACGACTCATCAAATTTATAGGAGATGGCTTTTGGAAGTTAAAATGTTTATAGTAGCTAGATATTGGGTGAGTTCAATCATCATTTTCATCTTCCGAGTTATCATTTTCCAATACATTGCAAAACAAGTTTTTGAAATCTTCATATGTTGAGTTAGTGTCATGCGAGGCATAACTGTATAACATTTACAAAATTAGGTAACAATCCGATACAATATAAAAAAAAGTAACCAAAATCAAGCTAATTAAAATAAAATTGTATCGAATTTGGTTTAGTTAAACAACCAAGAATATATAATCATATTAATCCATAATCCAAAACAACATATCCAACATCAACATAAAAAATCATATTACATATAATCCAAAAAATATATAAATTTATAAAAAAATCAAATATAATTCCATCGAATTAAATTTATTTACATATAAATATGAGTTATAAATTAATCATTTTCATAAACAGTCAATAACTTTGAAAATAAGTAATATGTAAATAAAAATACAATGACAAACCTTAAAATTTTGATGGTAATGGACGTCTGGAAGAGACAAAACATAACATAGTTTGCAAAACCTATAATGTATAAACCAAAAGAGTTTGCAGGAATTGAAAGTGTAGGTGATAATGGATGCTTTATGAAAAGAGTTTAAAATATGTAAAATGTGCAGCAATGGAGGAAAGTGGAAACATTTACACGCGCAATAGAAGAAAATGGAAAATTTACGCGCGTTTTGTGGAATGAAATGGTAAATACACATTATAAACATAAAGGAATTTCGTTCGACCGAGGAGACCTCAGTAAGATATTTTCCATATGTGGGAAGTTAGATTTTCACCGCATAACAAATTCCTACGTTTTAAAACTTTTACGTCAACCAAACAACTACACCAATTCTAAAATCATGGGATTTTGTAATTTCCACATTGTTTACTGTACACCAAACAATTCCTATGTCTTATAAAAGATTATTTGCTGTAATGAATGGCGTCATTGCAATGCATTGGAATGATGTCATTGTATGTATGTATTTCTATAGATTATTCGCTTTAAATATCATTGAATTTCTCCTTCGAAATGCTTGGGAAAATGTAGTAATTCTTAATTTACTGTCAAGTAACATAAACGATTAATTTATTAGATTCCTAATTAAACTTTCCATTTAAAGTACAAAAAATATATACATAACACATTTTTTATTTTTGAATATATTTGAATATATTAGGTAATGAAAATTATAAAAATATAATATTTGAAAAATGTATTTACATTAAATCTAACAAAATCTTATGCGATATTATTTTATGTATCAATGAAATTTTAAGGTTAAAGTGATTCACATTTGAATTATAGTTAAAGTGAATTTTTTATACATAAATGAAGGAATAAAAAATTACTGACATAATCCTATAGGAATCAAATTAATGGAAATAAACTTTGTTTGTAGAGGCTCATATACATAATGCAAGAAAATAAAATAATATGCAGATAACGATCTAATATTGCTAAATTTAATCTACTATGAAAGAATGGGAGGTTTCCATAATTTTTTGGTGTATATTTTAATATTAACTTTGAAATTAGAGATGCTCT
>JAULKK010100863.1:0-28108 GCA_032355705.1 Rubia peregrina
GGTGTATATATAAGCATTGGTTATATAATTAATAATATCATTGTAATAAATGTACACCGGTTAACATAACCGGTGTGAACAACATCGGTTTCAAGATAAAAAATTTAAAAAAATCTACAAGTTTACATTAAACTACCGATGCAATTGTCATAGTTTCCCCGACTTATATAATACATACCTACATCGGTTTTTAAATAAAACACCAGTATACATTATTTTACACCATTGTGGATTTGTACTAGTGCCTCTCAACCAATATAATATATGACTACACCGGTATTTAAATAAAACACTGGTAATCACATAATGCAGTTGACAGAATGTACATCGGTATATTTTAATTGCATCGGTATAGCTTAATGTTGTGTATGATTTATAGGCTTATAGTACCGGTATCAAGTAACGATGCCTTTATAACCACAGCGTATACTGTTACACTTACGCACCGGTATTTTTGGGGATCAAATTACCGGTGCGATTGCGGGTAATTACCGTTGCTAATGACCCTCTGCTGGATTAGTTCAACCTTCACCTAAAGTCATCATCTTATGAATCAACCTATCATAGGGAATATTTCCTACATAATCAAATCCAAACTCAAATTTCCACTTCTCACTCAACTCTACATCCTTATTTTTGACCTTATCAGAGTTACTTACCTCAATCACCTCCTTATCACTAATAGGAAATCCTAAACATCATGCACATCATCACAAGTATTAATGTACCTATCAAATCCAACTATTTGAACATGGCTAAGAAGATTATAGTTAGACACAAGGGAAGGATTAATTTATTTCTGAATAAGTGTAACACTAATCTTCAATAAACCACTAAATCCAATACTTTGCACATATTTAATATGATTTTCAGTCAACATGCAAGCCAACTTCTCCATATTCCTAGGGCTACACTTGGCTCCATAAACCTTCTAAAAACTGAGAAAAACAATGAAAAGTCATAAACATCACATACAAAAGTAGAAAAATTAATATCTAGCAATACAACATCACAGCAGCACAAACAACATCACTGACGACCAAAAACAATTACATACAATATTTGAAACATTAACGCACCATCGGCCATTATCATCATCTTCAACATCATCATTAACAACAACTAATATCCCTTCATCAATCCCCTACACATTGATATCTACCTTTTCTAGATGATCTAACCCGTTTCTCACTACCTCCTCTTCAGAATATGATTCAGCATAAGAACCACTGATATCCTCATCTTCATCGAAAGCTTTGGAAACTTCTTCTCCTCTCTCAGAATCTTCATAGCCAAATTTCGCTTCATCCGTTTCTTCATCTTTTTCATTTTTTCCAAATTTATCATTGCCACTATCCGAATCATTTTCGTCAACCACTATCTAAATCCCTGTCGATTTTAGGTTAACGACATCATTCTCCACAACATCCTCATCATCATTGGTTTGAAGTTTTTCGGTGTCAAGAACAGTATTGAACACCTCTTCATCTACAATACATAAAACATCATATAAGAACGTTCACCCATCACATCATAATAACTACACAACAAGCCTATAAAAATTGAAATCCCAATAAAAATGGAGGGGAAAAACCAGCATTACTAATATCAACCACATCAAGATTTCCACATCAGTATTACTACCGGCTTCATTGTTATCAATAACAAAATCCAAATTTTTATCAAAAACTTTATTGTTTCCATCATCACCTATAAAACATAAACATCATTATAAAATGTTAAAACATCGCTTCGTAAAATCCCTAAATTAAGAAAACTACTAATCATGAGAAAATCACAGCACCTCTATTCACATTAGGGATACTTTTGATATAATCAACAACTAAAAAACATGAAACCATAATGTTACAAGATCAAATCATAATCTGAAATCAGCAATATAAAGAGATCATATAGTAACAGTGAAGCAAAAATATTACCATCAACATCTGATGAGACGTGATTTTGATGTTTTCTTAGTATAATTAACACCGCCTTTAACTTATTTTGTTGGTGGTTAGTAATATTATTAGGTTTTTTTTACAAAATAGGGAGTTTTAGAATGACCTTGTGTGGTTATGTATCCTAATTTTCCTAGTTTGTAAGCATTTGGTGTCTAACGTGTTTTACCTTTATGATTTGGTCGATTCATATGTATTTTGTGAGCTTATTTGGAGACCATCGTGACGGAAGTCATTCGCACGCATGATAGAAGATTGAATAAGGCTATTCATAAGAATGGTAGAAGAAGGAAGGTCACTTACAAACTGGTAGAAGATAGATTGAAGAAGAAAGGCAAAGTAGCGTGGGAAGAATTATCCGAATTTTTGGAGACGAGTTCCAATAATAATCCGACATGAATGTGTCTAGAACATGATTGGATCTGCCTTTGCGAATACTATAAAAAGGACTACAAGAACTCCCAAAATGAATCAACGGTTCACCTGTGTGAAGCAAAACAAGAAACTGCGAATTACAAGCCCGCCTACAAGGCGGAGAGACTGCCCGCGCCGCTTAGAAGCTATAGCGTGAGCCTTTGGGCATAGACCTCGACCGCTCAAGCGGTTAGCTACTGCACTTTTTCTTTTTCTTTTATTTCCATTTTCTTGTACTATATAAGATATTTTGGCTACCCACTTCATTACCTTATCTCTTGGCTTAGTTCTATTCTCTAAGAACCCTGTTTCCTCTTTCTTTTTTAAATATTTTTTCCCTTTCTTCCCTATGATTTTTCTTATGATTTGTAGGAAGGTTAGTAGTAGCTAAAATTTTCTCCATGGAACAATTGATTAAGAATTTCAAGCCCATGTAGTGAGAAACATTTATTGCTCATTTATGAATCTTGATTATTATGCATTTGTTATGATATGAATGTGATAGTTTGCCTCATTTATGAGTTAAATGACATGTTAGGAATTAAGTAATGTGCACAATTTTTTTTAAATCTCTTTGACATGAAATCCAAGGACATGGAATTAGACTTTCTAGTTGTGTGGATGATATTAAGATTGCTAGATGAATGTGATAATGTTGGTTAAAGACCTACAAATTTTGCAGAATGTTTGTAGGTGTTGTCAAGTCTATTGGTTCTTTGTGCATAATGTCATTGATGAGATATACTTAGGCGTCGATTGTCTAAAGTGATCATTGATGAGGTTTACAAATAGTCATTGAATGCTTTTGTAGATTACTATGAAGAAGAACTGAATGTTAATCTTCAAAATGGAAGGTGCATCATTCACAAGAGGTAATCAAGATGAATAAATGGGTGATTGTTTCTATGAACTAGGAGGTTTAGAAGTGGAAATCAATTTCGCCTATGGTTTCGTAACTTGTATTTTAATCATCTTTTCTTAGTTTATTGCATGATTAGCGTATATGCTAGTTGTTTCATTTTTCATTTCGTAACTTGGAAAAACTAAACCAAAACCCCCCACTTTCATTTCTTATAGTGTGTGTTTGTACGTGCGCACGCGTGTGAGTGTGCATGCGTGCATGCGTGCATTCGTGTGTGCGTGCGCGTACATGTGCGTGCGTGCATGTGTGAGCACGTGCTTATATCTATCCTTGTATGCATTAACAATTAGGAAAATCTCTCTTCTTCGTGGACAATCCTTCTTACCACTATCTACTTTGTTGTAGTGTAGGACGTAATTAGATTTATAAAATGTATATTTGAGATGTATGACGACAATCTCTTAGCATCTGAACTTTTATTTGTAACCTTTTTCTATTGCTTCTTCACACCAATATCTTGTTGCAAATAGAAGTTCCCTCCTTATCATTATTACCAGTTACAATTAATAAAACATAAAATAGTATATCATAAACCATAAACCTAAAACTCTAAAAGGTTAAATAACAAGAAACAAATCATTAAAACCAATACCTTTTCCACAAACACCCTCACCAACAATCGACTCACTCTTCACATCCATTTTCTTGTGAAGCATTCTCCTTATAGGAACACTTTCAGAATGAGCAACTGAAGCAGCTTTGCCAGCAGCACCGCCACTACATTCTATTAGCGCCTTTTCTAAATTACAAACACCAGGAGCTGCAGCTTAACCTTTCTCATCCAAATAAAGATTTCGTTTAGCGGTGTTCTTATTTCTCCTCTTTACATAAGAGAATATTGAAACCAAACAATAGTATCGAACCAAATATGAAACATCAATATCTGCACATAAAGAAATAAAAGGAGAAAAACCAGAAATTAAATCAGGATTTGGATCTTCTCTTACACACTTTGACTTTCTCACAGCGCCAGCACTAATCATTACTGCACATTAAACAACACTATTGAAACATCTAGAAAAAATAATCCAACATCAATTACTGTCATAACAACAAAAACAGAAGATGGAAAAATATCAACAAATCAAAGCACATGAAGAAATCAACCTTTAATAAAACAACATCAATTTAAAATAGTGAAACATCAATAAAAACACACACTAAAAACATAAAAATTAATCAATATAAACACCGTCTGAATGAAATATCATCACAATGACCTAAAACATCATACAAAAGATTTACATCATCAAGCTAGACCAATACAGATAAAAAAAATTAATACCTTGAAAAGATGCTCCTTTTACAATTTTTAGACGCAGCACAACACTACTTTTGGCTGATTCTCTATACTTCTTAGCTATGTCTACAACGATGTTAATCAACGAATCACTACCAACATAATTCTTAGACATCTACTAAACAGCAAAAGCAACCACAAAATGAGCACAAAACCAAAATGAAACCCTGCGACATCAAACACAAGAAAATCAAAGGCATATTAAACACAAAATCCGAATAATACTATTAAGTAACATCATACGAAGTAACTAAAAACATCAAATCCATAAGAACATTACACTGAATCCATAAAAATAGAGCAATCATCAAATATCTACACAATAAACAACAGAAATCCTATAAACATCAACTCAAACATAAAATAAACCGCAAATCATTAACATAATCAACAAATATTACAATTAATAACAATAATACTGATTACAAATCTAAACAACCCATTGAACATCACATGCACAAAAATAACTTTTTAAAAATAAAGAAAAATAACATAATACACATAAATAAAACTATGAAGACTTTATCTTTGAAACTCAACAAAAATAAAACCTCGTATTCTGCTAGATTGACAAAAATTGAAGCTCAAACTGCAAAAAAAAAACCCAATCAAAACATCAAGAAAAAAATTGCCTACATCCCTGTGTTTTATGGCGATTCACAACAGGCAACAAAATAAAAGAAAATGGAGAGAAACTGCAGTTAAATTGAACGAAATGAAAGATTATGAAACGCAAATAGCAAGGATGAACAAAATGGAAAGAACAGTTACAAAGAGCGGGGAATACGAAACAGTTTGTGAAGGAAAATTCGTAAATGAAGCTGAAAAGTTTAATATTTACACCAGGACTCAATTGTCAATTATCATATTTTCAACTCTAAAGTCTGAAATTTTATTACTCCCTCTATCCCAGTTCAAATTGCACAAAAAAATCACACTCATTAATAAACTTGTCTAACCATTAGTATGTTTAAATACGAATAATAACGGCAAACAAAAGTTATTTTGAGAAACTACTTGTTATGACGAATCCAAAAATATCACATATGATTATATTATTGCTTATATATCTGTTCAAAGATGTGGTCAAAATTTGATAGAGAATAGTGTCAAATATTAAGTGTGCAGTTTGAGTTGGGACTGAGGGAGTAATACAATTCGAAACCTCATAACCTAATTTTAACAATTTAATCATTGATCTCGTTATGAGTTAGTCTTATACAAGATAGACTTTATCATTAAAAACACTATTTACATTACAGGAAAAAATACAAAACTAACCCTGTTATTTTCTGAAAATTGCAATTTAGCCCTGTAAAATCTGAAAGTAAGATTCTGACCCTAAGTTTTTCAGCAAATGTGCCGATATAACCTTTTCGCACTATTCAGGCATTGACTTGACATTTTTCGACATTGACCAAACCTAAAAGACTAAAATAACCCTAGCGTTAAAACTAAAAATGTAATGATAAAACTACCCCTAGATTCTTCTTCATCATTTAAAAAATACCGCTGCTCCGTCACTTCCACCGCTGCTGCTCCACCGCACTGCCGCCGGAATCTAAAAATTTGTCAGACCCGCTGCCACCTAACACCACTACCACCAAGGAATTTTCAAATCCACTATCTCCTCTCTAAATCCTAGCACCACCACCACCATCTCCCAACCCTCGCCGAGAAACCACCAACGCCGCCGGAGAACCAAGAATCAAAACAATCAATTTCAAACTAGCAGCACAAAAATCAACATATATACAGAAAAGGGGATTCACAAATTGATCATGTACAAATAAAGCGAAACCCAAAAAACAAAAAACAACAGCATACCAGCCGGGCAACCACCAGCGCTGCTGGAGAACCAAACCATGCTGCTGCCTTGTGGCCCGTCTCTGACTATACACTTCCTTGTGGTCCGGAGAACCAAACCACAGATTCTTCTTCCATCGCAGACTCTTACACTTCCAGGGCTAGAAACAGAGTCTTCGATTGAACACTTCCTTGTGGCCGGTCGCTGACGCTGCCATAGGTAGCGTCGGGGCTTCTGTTGAATATCAAATCAGGAGTGTGGCATCAGATCTGTGGTATGCTAGGTCGGGAGCGGTGTTGGAGCACAGTGGTGCATTGGCTTGACCGCTGAAAGCTTGTCTATGGTTTGTCGAGGAACTCCGACGAGATTTTACAAGGTCAAAGAAGAAGGGGGTTAGATTGAAATTCCAACCAAATCTATGAAGAAAGAAAAGGACTAAAGAAATCGACAGGGTTAATTAGAGAAAAGGATTTGTTTTTAATTTTTAATTTTTAAAATCAAAGGTATAATGGTCATTTTATTAAATTTCAGTCAATTTCAAGTTGTCAGGGTTAGATTGACACTTTCATCCAAATAATAGGATTGAAATTACACTTTCAGAATTTACAGAATTAGATTAATATTTTTGACAAAATTATAAAGTTATTTTAGCAGTTAACTCTACATTATAAATAAATGTTAGGAAGTAGTTTCTCGTGAATTATGTATGACGTAACTTTGATTTTGTCAATATTGATTCGCGAGGCGATATTAATTCTTTAATTCATTATTTGCACTCTAAAGTCAAACATAAGTTGCCCTACGAAAGTTAGTTGCTATATTTGTATCTAAAAAATTAAGATTTAAGATCTAGTGGCCTTATTTGTTGAGTTGTAGTTGGAGGTATATTATAAAATAAATTAATCAATTCTAGTTAGAATCTAAGCCATATCTGTTATGCGCATCTCATCAATGCCCTCGTATCTCGTAATTTGTAATTTAGTGTATGGTAGGCAAGATATATAGAGGTGTTTGGTAAGTAGTTATTTATTTGTATTATGGTTTTTTTAATCTAGTTAAGAATATTTGAAAATAATGTTTAACATTCAATTTTTTTATAATATATAAAATAAAGAAAGTAGTAATTTCCATACTGGATTTTAACTTTTTTAATAATTATATATTATGTTAAAACATTAAGTCTGTCGCTTGAAAATATTTTTTTTCATAAGTTATGAAAAAATTAGAGGCCCATGTGCAATTTTAAATAAACGATCAAAATATTTGTGCCTCCAAAGCAATTAATTCCGGATCGAATTCGGATTATAACTTATTTGTCAAACTCAAGCGCCTATTTTTAAAAAAAATCTCATCTTTCTTTCCTTTTTCCCAAACATTCCATCAGATCAAAGTTCATTATTTTATAATTTTATGTCTATGTTTCACTATAAAGTTATAACATTTTATACTTGATATTTAGAAATTACATATCAGAGAAAAAGAATCATAAAAAAAAGGTTTTTGAAAACACAAATAAAGTATCTTATAACTTAGTATATGTTTTACCCTTAATATGTAATGTTAGTAACTCACTTGTTTCACTTGCAATTATTGGAACATATAAACTCCTAACTCGTAACTTATAAACTCCTAATTATTGGAACGTATAAACTCCTAACTTCTTATTATTCTAGTTAAACTCTTTTTTTCTATATACCTATAAAAACACAAATTTTCCCAAAAACTTAGTCTAAAATATTTGTCAACTATCAATTAAATAATTTTTTGAACTTAAACAATGAAGATAATTTTTTAAAAAAATATTTAACTATATCAATGACATGAAACAATCCACTATTAATAACTTTTTTTTTCAAATGGAGCCATAATTCTAGACAAAGACTGCATAAAATTTTGATGTTATACGTGTTGATTCGAGTTATCGTGTCAGATTCATATCGAATCGGAAATGGTTGGGGTTTAAAAAGTTGGGTTGAAATGTGTTGATTTTCATTTATTGGATCATGTTGTGTTAAGTCAGATTATTGTCAGATTTAATTTGATTGTGTCAGACTTATGTTTAAGTCAATATTTATCGAATAAGAATAGAATCTTGGATTGAGCTCGATCGTGTCAGATCTAAATTTCATTTGTAGAAATTGACAGATTTATATACTTGTCTTTTTAAAAATATCCTAATTTTTTAAGATTGGAGGAATCCCTACAGCTACTCCAAAATTCATTGAATTCTTCCTTTAAATTATCTTTAACCACTAATAGTATGTTAACATTCTAATCCTCGAAAGAGTTAACTTAAAACACGGATCATTTTACTTCGTCATGTTAAATACAGTGGCTCGTCCGAAAGATAACTCTCCTTCCACCATGATCTTTGAATATTATAATTTTGTAAATGTAATGATTCAATTGAAGTATAACTTCTTTAAAATAATCTTCTTATTTTAAAAAACAACTTTATATATTAATATTAGGAGTTAAAATAGGTGTTACATAAAGAACGACCTAGTCTATTAGCTACTAAATGATCTTCATCCAATTGCTTCTGACTAAGAGCATGTACAATGGAGGAATCACTCCCAACCCATTCTTATGATTTTCATTCATTAAATAATCTATCTCTCTCCTCAACCTCAGCAATTCAAACCACAACTAAAACACTCCACTTTTTTCTCCACAATGGTGAGAACTACTCTCAAACCACTTCATGGACCCCACTTGATTCTCTCTATCCTACTCATTAATTCTACATTTTTTAATTAATTGAAATACATTAGTTTACAGAAAATAAATTGAAATGTAAAATTTAATAATACACTTTAATTATATATTTTTTGTTCATTTTCTGATTTTAAGTTTTAATTTTAGTATTTTATTCTTGTTTTAAAATTAATGTTATGCAGAGAAAGGAATTTCAATTCAGAGAAAGGAATTTCACATCCCCACAGCTGACACAACATTTAAATGCAGAGAAAGGAATTTCACATCCCCCACATGATCTCTGCTTCTTGCATAGATGGGGCTGGTTCATTTTAGCCAACCTGGGCCCATGAGTTTGGTTGATTCAAACCACATTCAACTCCCCATTGTGGGAATTATTGTCCTTATTTGATCCCAATTTTTAATTCAAACCACATTCAACCCCCCATTGCACATGCTCTTAGTAAGAGTCAGGTCACACACATTTCAACTTCGAGAAATACTTTTACATGGTCAAACTTTAGAAAACCTCCTACTATAGAGAGGCTTGACAGGGCTTTAGTAGATACTCAATGGATGGATAATTATCCAAATAGCATTATTCACATCCTGAACAAAAACACATATGATCACTGTCCCCTTTTACTAACCATAAGTAGTAGACTACCCTCAATCCCTAAACCATTTAGATTTTTAGATGTGTTTTAAACTAGGCAGGACCTTAAACAGCTAGTTCAATGCAACTGGTCACAACAAATAAGGGAAACAGGAATGAACATGTTTTTTTTCTGAAATTAAAATACTGAAAATTGAGCTTAAAATGGAATAATGGTATTTTTAAGTCCCAATTTCTTGGAGCTTAAATTGAGCCTTTATTTACCTTATCATACTACTAACTCCCAAACTAACCTAATTGAATTAGATCATAAGAATGCCCAGCTTCTGGAAAAAAATTAAATGAAGAAAAGCTATTCTAGAAACAGAAAGCTAACCTAAAATGAATAAAAATACTAAATATTTTCATGCCCCAGTCAAACAAAAGAGATTAAAGCAGAACATGGCCAAGATTAGGAAATATGATGGTATGTGGATTAAAGATCCACAACATATTGAATCTGAAGCTACTAGCTTTTATCAGACACTCCTAACCGATGAGGAAAACACACAATCAGATTGTTTTCTGCCTCATTCATGAGCCAAATACCTAGTATCATAATTGATCCAGACAACCAAAAACTGACTAAGCCACCCCCCCAGAAGAACTTAAAACCATTGATGGCTATACCTTTTGCCTTTTCTAGAGAAAGCCGGGATACTATATCTACTAACCTATTAGATACAACCCTTGACTTCATGAATGGTAACCCCATCCCACCTGTAATATCAAGCACATTGATATGCTTAATTCCAAAAGAAAGAAATACCTATCTCTTTCTCATACTATAGACCAATCTCACTCTCTAACTTTACAAACAAGATCTTCTCTAAACTATTATTTCAGAGAATATCTGAGTTTCTACACACCCCAATTTCTAAAAATCAGTCAGCCTTCTTAAAAGCTAAAGAAATGGCAGATAATGTCATTTACCTTAAGGAGATGACAAGATTTTCAAACAATAAATCTGGGGCACCTAACTGTATTTTAAAATAGCAAAGACATTTGTTAGGGTCAAATGGTCTTTTTAAGGGTTGTTCTAAACATGTTTGAATTTTTTGAACACTTTATCCTCAACTTTCTTCATGTGATTATTTAATGCTAAACATACAAGATTTTCCAGAGAAACTTGAGGGATTAAACAGGGAGACCCTCTTTCCCCAAACCATTTAACTTGTTCTCATAATCCTTCTCTAGGAGTCTTCATTTCTGTTTTTTTTTGCATAAAATGATGAGAATATTTCAAAATTCCTGTATGCAGATGACACTATTTTATTTTTTCACGCCACTAGGAAAACTACACAAAGACTAAAAGTCTTCCTAGAAGTTTTTGAGTCAACCAGCGGGGAAAAATAAATTTTGTTAATGCTGACTACTATACTAGTAAGCATGCTACTCAAGGTCAGGAGAATATGACCAGACACTTCCTAGAAGTCAAAAGGAGTTCTTTTCCTTATATTTACTGGGAGGCCATCGCCGTGCCTCTCAACGATAGTATTTATAAGCCCTAATTGCTGCTAACTACTAGAAAGTGGATAGTATGGCAAGTTGGGGTTGTCCACAGAGAAGAGAGATATTCTCAAGCGTTTATGCATACAAGAGTGAATATAAGCCTAGATATATATATATATATATAATTGAGATCATGTGAGAACACCAATCTTAGGTGAGAACACCCACTTATGCGAGAACAGATCTGGATCATCCAATCATTTAATCCTACCGCTCAAATTAAATTACGCTTGGCCGCAAATATAAATCAGGTATCCATTCAAATCCTGGATAACAAGAAAAACTTTAGCCGCGACCACCAATCTCCGGAATGCACACACTCACATACTAGTTGTATCTTGGCGGCGCTGTCACAAAAATGACAAATGTCCCCCTTTTTGCACGTACAAAATCATTAACGAAAATACGCCAAACAATTCTAAACTTGCTCTCCACAACTATGTACTGGGCATCATTAATCCACCATTTAATTTCAAATAATGGTCTTACGGTACTTCCTCTATCTCACACAACTACTGCTCCATTTGGTACACTATATCTTGAGGTCAAATTTTTTAGTTTTCAAGCAATTAATTAGATGTACTTATGCCTTTTGAGATACTAGTAGTCAAATGTGATTATTTCATAAATCTAGGTTTTATAACTTGTACATGCTACGAAAATAACATGGTGCTTAGATTACAGCTCGTAGGTGTTTAAATTATTGCTTGTAAGTGCTTCAAATGTAATCTATAGGTGCTTCTTTTATAACTTGTACATGCTACGAAATCAACTTGGTGCTTAGAGTACAACTCGTAGGTGCTTAAACTATTGCGTGTAAGTGTTTCAAATATAATATATGGATGCTTCTTTCATAACTTGTAAGTGTTACGAGGTGCTTAGAGTACAACAAGTAGATGCTTAAATCATTGCTTGTAAGTGCTTCAAATGTAATATATGAGTGCTTCTTTTATAACTTGTACTTGATACGAAAACAACTTGGTGCTTAGAGTATACAACTCGTCGGTACTTAAACCGTTGCTTGTAAGTGCTTCAACCTATAGGTGATTCTGTTAAAACTAGTGTGTAACAAAAAAACAACTTGGTGCTTAGAGTATAACTTGTAGGTGCTTCAACCATTGTTTCTAAGTGCTTCAAATGTAATATGTAGGCAATTCTCTTATAATTTAAATGTGCTACGTAAATAACTTTGTGATTAGAGTACAACTCATAGGTGCTTAAATCACACTTGTATGTGATTCAAATGTAACATATAGGTGCTTCTTTGATAACATCTGCGTACTACGTTAACAACTTGATGCTTATAGTACAATTTGTAGATTGTAGGTGTTTATTTTATAACTTTGTGTGTATTATAAAAATAACTTGATGCTTAGAGTACAATTCATATTTAATTACATATAAGGTAAAAATATTGAAGAAAAAAATAAAAAAATAATGAAAAAGGCATGAAAAGAGAGAACATAGTAAGATAAGAAAGAAAAACTAAAAAAAAGTTAAAAACTGGGAGGAAAAGCAAGAAATAAATTAACGAAAGTGTATATGTGTGGCGCACCATACAATTAAAGTCCCATTTTCACTGTCTTCATAAAAATGGAACGAAAATCCTGAGAGTTTAATCAAACACGCACAAGGCAAGGAAATATGACCCGGCTTGAGATGGTCTGATTCGCTATGACCCGCATTTTTTATAATTTGGGTAATAAATAAATATCAGCCATTGATCAAATTATTTCTATGGTTCAGATTTGTTCTCACATAAATAATTGTTCTCACATTAAGGGGGTGTTCTCACCTGAACCCACCCCTATATATATATATATATATATCTAGGCTTATATTCACCCTTGTATGCATAAACGCTTGGGAATATGTGGACGACCCCGACTTGCCACTATCTACTTTCTAGTAGTATAGCCGCAATTAGGGCATATAAATACTATCTTTGAGAGGCACGGCGACGGCCTCCCAAATTTTGTCCTGATAGAAGAAATAGGGAACAAGTATCGGATGAACTAGGCTATGAGCTACTAAGCAGCTCGCCGCCACTCTTGGTGTTAGGGGACTATAACCAAGTTACTGGGAATGAAGAAAAAAGAGAATGAAATATTGTAATTGTTCAGCAAACTGCAACTCTAGCAGAGGTGTTACACATGAATGAGCTACATGAGCTACACAACTATGGGCAGTGGTTCACATAGTCAAATGATTGGAAGGGGGACTAACTCATCATTGAATGTCGCTGCTCAACGTGGTGTTGAGTATGTGCGTAAGGTCAAAGGGTTTCAAAAGAAGCTGGAACTGCTTAAACCGTTGTTGGGAAAAGAGAAGATGGTTATTAGTGAAATGGTAATAGATTTAGCCACACTGCATATTGAGGTTATGAAATTGATGGGGGGTGGTATTGGTTGTCCCGACTATCCTCGTGTTTTAATTGATAGGCTAGTGAGAACTCAAGATTTTTTAGGTTTAATCCGACCAAGTAAAGTACCCGTTGTTCACTGTGAAATATGTCTTTATGAAAAATAGATCCCAGAAGTAATTTTGGGGGAAAATAGATTCCTCGGAAAACTAGAATTTCTCATTTTAGTCTCACTTACCTGAACCAGTTTGCTCTCTATGTATTTATAGGCGATAATAATCATGGCTCCACTTTACTCGGATCTAAGGTCGTGGGTTGAATTGTGTTTGAATCATGGTCTCTACAATTTCAGGTCATGGTTAAGTGTTGATCATGATTCCATCTTTCTCAGTCCATGACTAAATTCTTTTAGACATGTCTCTGTCGTTAATTGATCTTGGTTAATCATGGACATTGGGCTGAATGTTTTACCTTCTTCCTTCGCTTATTCTTGGTTGCATATTTGGTTGGGCCTAAAGTCCAGCAGCGTGCAACTTATAATCTAGGTATACACCATAAGCCCCCTAGCAATGAAGACTAGTAAGCACGAAATGATGATTTCATTGTAGAATATATGCGAAATGTTGTTTCGTAACTTTCTGAACATGTTTGCTATTGATGAAACTAAGATTCTCTTTGTGAAGTGTTACTTTCTTCTTGGATGCTAATGCGTTGTTGACTTGTTTTGAATTTTGAATTTGAATATTTTGTATATCTACTGTACTTGTAACCAACCTAATCGTTTATTTTATTTCATTGAACGGATATTTCCTCCTCTTTATTCGTTGTACCATTCCAAAATTCTCTCCTCTGCCGTTATATCTTTCCCTTTATAAGTGCTTCAATTTTTGTAATATAATTTTGTCACTATTCAGTGTACTGTACCTACCTATATTTCGTTGGCTTCTCGTATTCCTAAAAAGGAAAGTTACTTTTTGTCACAAATTCATCATCTATTTTCTTGTTTAATTTGACATCACTTTGCTTTTCAACTTCTTAAATTAAATTCCTTAACTCTTTTGGATTCTTCATCTTCTTCCTGTCTTCGTTATCATTCCAGTTCCTCGTTGTTCTTCATCAAATCGTAAGTTTTCTTTTTTCTCAATCTTCTTCCTCTGTAGGGAGATTCTTAAAATTGCAAGCCTATGTATCATCTATATTACAGTAGCTTACTTTGAATCTTAGTGTAGGAATTTTTCAATTGCGTCCCTTCTTCTCTAATTTTTCTCGGTGTGTGCTCTTTGTCTCTTTTTCAAGAGTTGCAGGAATACTATATTTTTGGTTTCTGTAACTCTAATTGATAGAGTTTTCCTCTGAATTTTAGGAAATATGTCTATCCCTAATGTTGGTGAACCCTTTGTAAAGGATGTTCCGGTTGACGATGTCAACTCTGAGGAGGATTCCGATCATCCTGCAAAGTTCTACCATCATTAGTTTTCTTTCTAATTACTACCTGGATCATTTAAAAATGTAGCTTTCCTTTTTTGTCCTCCTATAAGCTTAGGGCTACTAACACTTCTAAGAGCGTTCGCATTCCTCTTCATGGTTTCATATACTGTTGTTTAGATTACCTTAAATTTGGCCTTGCTTTTTCTTTGTCTCAGCATGTCATAGACTTACTCTTGCACTATTGGGTCGTCTTATCTCAGCTACAACCCAATCCTCTATATATCATCATCATTTTTTAATCCTGTCCGCGAAACGGCTCAAATCCCTTTTTCAATTGACCAATTTTGTAGCCTTTATCAGCTTTGTAAGGTTAAAAATTCACTCTTTATCCAGTCATTCCCGATGTTGAGTTTGTGAGTGGGTTTCCTAATAATTGTGGAGTGTGGCAGAAAAAAATATTTTTTTAATACTTGGTAATGGAAGCAAACCAACTTTTCCAGTGTGGAACTATAATGTTCCCAAATCTAAGCTTTCTAAGCCGGGGGTTCATCTTAATGCTGAGTCTGAGATTGTATTAAAACTTAGCCAAATCTCAATCAGTCTTCGCCATGCTGATTCTGAGAGTGAAGGTGTTTGTTTATTGTTATCTTGTTGTTTTCTTTTTCCTACTTATTTTTCTCTTTTGTTGTTCGCATTGTTTTATGATTTCTGTGTGTTTGTCTGACTTGTTTTGTACACTGAATTGCAAATATATATTTAACTAAGTGACCCATTGAGAGAACCTTTTTCTCCAATAATGAAGACGGTGAGGCTGAAGTTATGGATATTCAAACCAATGATAATACTACAACCGTTGTCTTACCGGAAAAGTCTATGGAAGCTGACTCCCAGCTAATAACTATTTAGGCATCATCTAAAGAAGGTTGGGAGGTCACTACTCGCAACACCAATTACACCTCCCATGGAAAAAGGATCGAACAATTGGATCCTCAAATGGTTTGGAGCCTCCTAAAAAGGATGGAATATTAGCCACTCTCACTCTAAACTCCCACCACGAAGCCATAACTTAATGGTAGAAGTAACTATTCCTACTACCCTATCTAGACTATCACTCCATGAGACAATGGTTGTGGTATGTTCTTTAAGGATTATATGTGATTCAATTTGGGTTTTCTCTATTGCGATGTCTAATTTCTATATTTTTTTTGTATATTGAAAATAAGGTTGGTGAGAGTATTCGGCTTGTCAGTGAACGAGTTGCTAAGTTTGCTAAGGGAGGCGGTTCGCTCCTAGAAAAATTGCAGGACACCAAAATGTAGTTCATAGCTTTGAATGTTTCTCTTGAAGTTACTGAAAAACATGCACCATCTGCTGAGGTGCGTGCCTTGGGTGTTGAGAAGGAAGCGGATAAGTTGCGTTCCAAGTTGGAGAAGATGCGGAGTAATGTCCTATTTCACCTAAGTACCCTCAGGTTCTTGTTGATCGGCTCATGAAGATGAAGTCTTTCTATAATTTGTTTGAAGAAGTTTCTACCTCTACTCGCAATGCTAGGTATTGCGAGACTCTAGTCGAACTGCAAAGACTGAACCATACTATGAAGGTTCAGAATCTGCCTAAACTGGCTAAGTCTAAGAAAGTGTAGGAGAAACAGAAGGATATTCTTCACAAAGGGTTTATCAGTAGCATTTATGATGATGGTTACCCTTATGCCTTACTGTTCCACCTCTTCAGTCTTCCTTGGTTGCCTTTTGTGGCTGAACTGAATAAGTACGAGGTTAATTATTTTGAGGGTTTTCCCTTAGGTTCTCACATTTCTGAGCCTCCTGCTAATTCCAATGTATGTTTGTACTATTTGTATTATTATGGGTTTTAGTTTTGAATCACGCTTATAATTTTGCAAGTTCTCATCGTATTTGTTTATATGTAGGGTTTTGATATTTTGGTTGATCATAAGTTTTTGAATTTTTTTGAGTGTTTGGGGTCTAATGTTCATTTTTGTGATCGTCCTGGGTTTATGTCTTCCCATTAATTTTGTCCCATTAAGCTGGGAAAAGCTACTCAATCTCTATCCAAGGAATATCTTGAGATTGTTTTTGCTGATTGCTTTTCTAATTTTGGAATATATTCCATTATGTCTTGGGTGGCAACTTCCTTCTTCCTCATCATCTCCAGCTTCTTCTACGACATGCCCTTGTAGTAAGTTTGTACCAGAAGGATATAGCATTGAATCTTTGGACAAGGATATAGTTTGTAGTTTGGTTGATCTTGAATCTGTCAGCATATACATGCGTTCTATCAATCTTTCTACATGTGTCCAAGAATCAGTGGTATTGTTGGGTATTCGCTTGAAGTATATGTTAATCAGTATTAACGACCTTGAAGTTGGATGGAAGAAAACTTTAAAAATACCCAAGACGCTGTCCGTGAGGTGAAATAATTATATGCTAAACAAAACAACCTTATTCAGCTCCAACAGTTAAGATGTTAGAATGCTTAGTCGGCAAGAAGAGCTAAATTTTTTGTTGCGAGTAAGCCTCGTGAAGCTCCCCAAAAGATAAGGATTATTGATAAGCAATGTTCTCGCATTGACAATTTATTGGATCGATTGAAGGAAAAAAAGAGTGTGTGATCACTCCTCTTTTTCTTCAGCTGGGTGGCAAAGTAGATTTGATGAACATTTCGCTATCAATACTCAGCTACGTAAGTTTAGTCGTCTTGACTCATGTGTGCACCAGCTTGTGTAAGTTTGTGTTGACTACAAAGATAAGCTTCATGCCCTTCCATCATCAACTCGTGGTTCTACTGATCGCAGGATTTAATGATGAATATCGGCGGGCAAAGGATTAATTTAACTTAATTTAACATCTATCGTATGTTGACTTGTATTTTGTAACTTATTTAATTCGCTATTTACCAACACAAAGTGTTGTACTTTTTACATTTCCTCTTGTTCGTTTGTTTATGCATCTAGGAGATTTATTGATTTCGTGCTTAAGTCTTTGAACCTTCACCATGTGAGGCTGTACAGCTTATAGTTGTTTCCATTGCTTCCACGGCTAGCATGTTTTCCTTTATTTCAAGATCTATAGCTTGTAAAATTAAGGTTTTGTATTGGGCGAACTTGCAAGGTCTATTGCTTGATTTGATCGCCTTTGTGAGAATATCTGCCTTTTGGTAAGATCTATAGCTTGCTTAGTTAGATTCACGAAGTTGCAAGATCGATAGCCTGCAAACTCGAGAACTTGTACTGTGAGAACTTCAAGATCTATTGCTTGCTTTTGTCACCTTTGTGGGCAAATCTGTCCTTTTTTGCAAGATCTATGGCTTGCGGAAGTACGATTGCCACGTTGCAAGATCTAAAGATTGCAAAATCGAAAAGTTGTAAGTTGTTGCTTCGCTATTGGTAAGACTCAATTGTTTGTAATGTGTCATAGTTGGCTATTATTCAGAAAATATAAGTAAATGATATGAAGAGTGTGTTTCCCCCAAACACACTTTTTGATATTTATATAAGGCTGCGATAATATCTCTTTCAAAACAAAACAAGGATGCAAACCTAACCAATGATCATCTCATGGCTTTTATACAATAAAATTTTTCCTACACTCAACCTTAGATATACACATAAAACTTTATGAGGTTGATCATGTGCCAAGTGTTGGGGACGCTGCTGCCATCCAATCTTTCTAACTCATTGGAGTTGGATCGGTACGCTTTCTCTATCTTGTACGAGCCTTCCCACTTTGGGCTTAACTTTCCTTTTTCTTCTACTAGGTTCATTTCAATTTTTCGCAACACAAAGTCACCAACTTGACATTGCGTCTCCTTGAATTTCTGATTGCATGCTCTCGCTATTTTTTCTTTGTACTCAGCCTCTGTGATCATTGCCCGTTGTCTCCATACTTTGAATTCATCCAAATCCAACCTTATCATTTTGTGATTGTCATCTTCCTTGTATTCTTCGACTCGAAGGCTTGAATTCCCAATCTCTATGGTGTTTCTCCAATTGGTTGTCAAACAATTTTTTTGTACGACCATAAGATATTGGGTACTCGTCCACCCAACCAGTTCGCTTTCCTTCCAATTTTTTTTGGATTACCTGAACTATGGTTTTGTTGGTTACCTCCACCTGACCATTTGCTTGAGGGTGGGCTACCGATGTGAACTTTTGTGCAATCCCTAACTTCGAGCACCATTCACTTAAGGCCCCCACTTGTGAATTGTGTATCATTGTCTATGACGATAGTTTGTGGTACCCCAAAGCGCAAACTATGTTCTGCCAAACGAACTTCCTTGTTACTTTTGCAGTGACTCTTCCCAATAGCTTTTCCTCCACCAATTTCATGCGGTAATCGATTTCCACAATTAGGAATCTTGCTTTTCCAGCACCCTTTGGGAAAGGTCCAACTAGGTCAATTCCCTATTTATTGAACGACCATGCTCCATATAATCCCGTTAAGGTAGCCTAAGGTTTATACGATATTGGATCATTAATCTGGAAACTTATGTACTTGAGCATGAAGTTGTACGCATCGTTGAACCTAGTATCCTACCCAAATTATCTTCTTCGCAATTTTTTGAGACCCATGATACGTCTGCATAATACTTCATTCACTTTTTTCAATATCTCACCTACTTGTGATGGTCTACACATTTTATCTATGGAGATAAGAAACCTTTTTTGTATAAGATTCCCCCTTTATAAATGTAATTGTGAAATTGTAGTCCAACTTTCTAGCTTATACTCCCACCGTCCCACCAGATTTGGCCTATCTTTTGGTCAACTTTCTCAAACCATGTTTGACCATCAATAACTGTAATTACAGATGTTAATGATATATTAAAATTTGATATTTAGAAATTATGTAAACATATGAGTCTAACAATAGCTCACATGATGATATTAGAGTTTATATACTAATTGAAATTTATGGTCAAACATGGTCTGAGAAAGTTGACCAAGAAATAGGCCAAAACTGGTGGGACGGAGGGAGTATCTTGTTTGTTGGAAATTTTCCCCTAGCGAAGTAATCTATTAACGGTGTCTTCCAGTTTACTTCTTCTGTCTTAACCTTTGACACAATTGTTATTACTATACTTCTGACTGGAATGACCTCCACTTTCACTTCTTTGTGTCCTACCATTGTTGCTAGCTTGCTCAAGACGTCTGCTTTTGTGTTTTCACTTCTTGGCACATATTGGATATCGAAGTATTCGAGATGAGCAATATGCTAACGAAATCTCCTCAAATACTTTATCAGCTGCTCCTTCCACACTTTGAAGTCTCCTCACATTTGCTTGACTACTATCTGTGAGTCACTAAAGCCCCAAATGCTTTTGACCTTTATCCTAATTGTAAAGTCTAAGACGCATATTAATGCCTCATATTCTGCTTCATTTTTTGTGAGTGGAAAGTTGAAATGAAGGGAATATGTGTGCTCCCCTCCTTCTGGGTTGACTAATAGCAGTCCTGCACCTTCCTTGCTAGATGCTCTATCAATGAACGATTTCCATGCGATATCCACCCACTTGGATTTCCATGTATTGATTCCAAGATTTTGTTGTGCATTCGCATCTCGTGCATCTTTGCTTGCCATCTCTGTGAGGAAATCTACTAAGGTTCGTGCCTTTAATGTAGTATGTGGTTGGAATTGGATCTCATATTTCCCCATTTCAAGAGCCCACTTGGTCATTCTACTAGATTACTCATGCTTGCTTAGGAAATTATTGATTGGGTCATCAGTATGGACAACGATCCCATAGCTGTGGAAATAGGTTCGCAACCTTCTTAGTGAGTATACCAAAGCTAGAATTAGTTTTTGAACTGACATGTACGCCATAGTATTCTAGTGATGCAGTACACTGGCACTTATTTTTTGCCTTCTCAATGCACCAAAACAGAGCTTACTGCAATTTTTGAAACAGCCAACTACATATGTAGGGTTTCTCCAGAGATTGGTGATTTCAATGTTGGCAATGCTTGAAGCTTCTCCTTCAAGGACTCATATGATTTTTGAATTTCCTTATTCCAACTAAAGCTCTTTACTTTATTAAGGACTTCAAAGACTAGGAAATGTTTCTTAGCTGCCTTTGAAACAAATCTACTAAGTGCTGCCAACGAACCCATTAATATTTACACTTCCTGAACTATACATGGTTGAGGAAGGTCAACTATAGCTTGTATATTCTATGAATTGGCCTTAATGCCCCTTGAGGATACCTTGTATCTTAAGAATTTCCCTGCACCTACTCCAATTATGCATTTCTTGGGATTGAGCTTCCTGCCAATCTCACTAAGTGCATCCAAATATTTCCTTCAAGTCCTCCACGAGGTTTCCTGTCCTTCTTCTTTTGACAACCATGTCATCGATATATGCTTTCACATTGCATCCTATTTGATTGTGAAATGCGTTGTTGATCACTCTCTGATATATTGCTCCGACATTCTTTAGGCCAAATGACATTTTCACATAGCTAAATATTCCAAAGCTCGTTATGAACTCCATCTTCTCCACTTCTTCTCGGTTCATCACTATTTGGTGGTATCCTTTATACACATAAAAAAGGCTAGGACTTTGTATTCTAAAATCGCTTCAACTAGCGGATCAATTTTAGACAAAGGATACCATTCCTTTGGACATGCCTTATTTAGATCAGTGAAGTCTATAGACAATCTCCACCCCGCGTCTGCCTTTTTTACTATCATTAGGTTCGCCAACCATTTTGGATAGGTTACCTCTTTTAGAATCCCAACCTGAAGCAAAGATGTTACTTTCTCTTAAATTTCTTTCTGCTGATCACTAGCGAAGCTTCGTTGTTTTTGCTTAACTAGTTTGACCGAATTGCTGATATTCAAAGAATGGGTAGCAATTCCTGGGTTAAATCCCCCCATGTTTTGTAGACTCCATGCGAACTTTATGACTTTGGATGATTTTTTAACCTTTAATTTCTCCAAATCTAGAAGATGCTTTCCTATTTTGATGCACTTAGAAGCGTCTTCGTCATCCAACGTGACAAGTTTAGTTTATTCTCTAGATCTATTGCTTGAGTAAGCCGCTATCTGAGACAGTGCTAACCATCTTCGTTTGCTCCAAATTTTCCCTGCTTTCATAACAATGATCATGCACTACCTCGTTGTTTGTTAGTTTCCTCTTATTGTTGCAATTCCAGGTGGGGTCGAGAAATTCATTACTAAGTGGTATGGGGACCATATCGCCTTCGTTGTCTTCATTTAGGGCTTTCCGATAATGGCATTAAATGGACTTGGTGCATCCATGACTATGAAATCGCACATCATTGTACAATTTCTTTCACTTTCACCAATGATAATAGGCAGTTGTATGTTACCCAAAGGTGTCTTTGTTCGTCTGGTAAATCCTACAAATGAGGATGTTGACTTCTTTAGATCAGTCCGCTTCAACCCTAGCCTATCAAAGCAATCATTAAATAGGATCTCAACTGCACTCTCAACATCCACAAATACTCTATGAACCATTGCATTTTCATTTTTTTTAGAAATAATGACCTTTTTGTCATTATGAGGTGAAGCATTGGGAACCACATCATCTTCGCTAAATGTTTGTCAGCAGCTCTTGTGGTGGTGAATATCTAGCCTTGGATTTCCAGGCATCGTTGGTTAGCGAATCAGTTAATCCATTGTTTACTTGAATATGATTGAAATTGGGAGGAAATAGGCCATGCGTCACCTACGCGAGAAAAACCCTTAGCTAGAAATAGTTGGATTGGGTGAGGGATGCACCATGGAAGAAGCTTTGGAAAACGCAAAAGGCGTCGTGGATGAAGGATTGATAGGAATAGTGAAGGAGAGTGGTAAAGCCTTTTGGCTAGTTAGGAAGTTGGCTTGGATGGGTTCATTACCCATTATAGGAGAGATGAAGAGTTTCGTTATTGACCGATGTGCGGTTCTTATAGAGCCTAGAAGAGTTAGTGGTGGTTTTTAGTCGAGCATTGTGGCTGAAAATTATGGTACTAGTATGATTGAAGTGGGTGAGGGGATGATTTTCCAAGTAGTTCATCTAGCAGGGATGAGGTGGCTAGTCTTAAGGTAGGTTACATGTGTTTGGTGTATCAATTTTCTATGTAATCCTAATGAAATGATAATTATTTTGAAGATCATAATGTTGTATTTATAATTTTGTTTTTATGTCTTGCCTTTTGACGAGGGATTGTATGTTGTATAGGTAGGGAAGGTTTCTCTTGGGAGGCCTTTATCTAGTGTGTTTCACGAGATATGGATTTAGTTGTTGGGTTTCCTCAAAGGTTAGGACTAGAGGAGGTTGTGATTGGTCGGGACATGGAAGTGTGGGTTCATACGGTAACTTAGCTAAGGCAGCTAGAGCTACTATATCGACCTGGAGCGAGTCTACGAACATAATAAGGTCTTTGATGTTTCGTCTGCTATTAAAGGGTGGTTAGTGGAGCTGGGGGGACCACTTGAGGGTCCTTATCTTAAGGTTTATTGATCGTGAGTTAGAGTGGAAGGCGTCATTGGAGAAGAAATTTACATCGTCATATGAATGATGACCATCAATTAGAGGAGAGTTTTCATATCTGAAGACTGAAAGAGGAATTGATAGAGGTAACAAAGAGAGAGTGAGAGATACCTATTATTGACCGCAAGTTCTATTATGTTGAATATATGTGGCGCGTTGAAGTTGTCTGTGCCACCAGGAAGGAGGTTTATTTGCACATGTGATGGAAGCTAGAGGAAATTCTCGAAATGAAGTAGGATAAGTGAAGATTATAGACTTCTCCCTCACACCCACAATGATCTTCCTAATTTTACTTTTAGAGTCAAGTGCATCAATTTTTAAATACTAATATATTATTTTGTGAATGTAAAAAAATTCTTAATTTTTTTAGTTAAAAGTATATGCTATGATGAAGATAAAACCATATCTCATTAGAGAATTTAATGGTTGAAGTTGGTTCAGTTTGACCCTAAAAGTCAAATTAGGAAGATCATTAGGGAACTGAGGGAGTATATGTCTTTGGGGTTCCTAACTAGTACCTATGTGACCAAAACTGTTGTGTCATGCTCTGATTCTATTCTTAGCTAAGACTTTTGTAACCAATCCTTTAAGTGAGATGTGTGATTATTTCTTAATGGCGACTATGTGTTTCCCAGTTTTTTTGTAGGGACTCAACTATTGTCTGTTTTTTTTAAAAAAAATTACTTCTTTATTGTTTCTACATTTTTAAAGGTTCTGATGCCTGATTGTACATAGTAATTGTTAATTATAGGAGATTTGAATTGGGGAGGGGTGTGATGTGAGTGGTTGTATGTGAATCGGTGAATGTGTGTATTTCACAGATGACAGAGAGTTTTTTTACTTTTGTCGTGGGGATAATTATTTTTAAGACATGTGTGAAGCCGTAGTAACTATGTCAGCTCTGTGTATTAGGTGTTGGTTTTATAAATTCATATTTTTGGAGCAAAGAACGGAGTGGATTTTTTCTTGTTACGCGGACTAGTAATTTTCCAGGCGTATGCGAAGTCGCAACATCCTATCATTTTTGTATAGTGGGTGTTGGTTTGACAAAGAGTGGTATGCGTATCTTCTTGTGCTGTGAGGATGGTGATTTTTCAGATGTTTGCATAGTCGCAATATTCTCACCATCATTGTTACATAGGTTAGTGTAATCCATGCTGAGCGAATCCGTGGCTGTTTTGCCCACTTGTGTCGCATTAAGCGAGGGAATGAAAGGGGTAGGTGTTTTGCATTTGCGAGGTGTTGAGTGTATTGTCTTTGTGAGATTAGTATCAACTAGCGGGGTAGTTGGGGGGTATGTATGTCACGTAGGCAAGTCTTTTCATTTTATTAATGCTAGACTTTTATAAATGGGTTCCTTTTTCCAAGGCTAAATGAGTGCCTATATGTTTATGGGGAAGCGTAAATTCACAACTCCATGTATCTTCTCTAAATATCGTTTATCTTTTCCATGCACGTATTCTACCTATATAAAGGCATCACTTTTGGGAAATATCTTCAATTGTAGTTTGTTGTAATTAAATTGTACTCAGACTCTTGTGTGGCTATTATAGTGGTTGTGTGGTGTGTGTTTCATTAAAGTGTCAATTTTTTTGAGTTCTACTCTTCCTATAGGGTACATAGTGTGGGATAATGGGGGTGGGGGTGGTTGTGTTATGTGTCTAAGATCTTATTGGTTTGGTAGTAGTATTTGCTGGATGGGTTGGTTGAAGGAGTTATTACTATTTCTAGCGACACATGCTTGGGTTATATTTCTTGTGGGATTTTCTAAGGGAGCTCATGTGAGCTGTAAGTGTATCTTTTAACCATTTTAAAATTACTTTGTTGTATATGTTGTTTAATATTTTCATGTCTTCTATTTTTACTCGGATCGGCGATCAGGATCAGCGAATGTAAGGTGGAAGATTATGGTGGATTTACAAATCATCCGGTTACCATTTGCGAGGGCCGAGGGAAACCAATATGAGGTTAGGCCTAGACACTCAGAGAGTTTTGGCTCTAGAAGATATAGGTTGCACAATTGACATACTCTCCTGATTGGAATGACTTCCAGATTTCATTCAAATGAGCATAGATAGAATAAAGTATGTCAGGAGAACGATAATTGTCTGATGGCAATTCATCGGTTCTTGGCATACTTGTCTATTTTCAAGTGGGTGCCCCATTATCAAGGTGCACTACCGAGTATGAGATGTGGTCGCGTGAGAGCTTCCCTATGGTATGACGCCTCGCTTAGAGCTATACGATGGGGCTAGAGCAACATCGCATCTTCGCACCACAATTGTGAGCAAACTAGCTCGCAACCTTGGGCTTAGTTAGCTATTTTTATATTTAGTAGGTTTACTATTTAAAACAATGTAATATATCTCGATGTAATCTGATAGATTAAAAAAGTGTTCTATTGTTTTGATCTATTATTTTAATGTATGTCTTGGATCTTCTGAGCCGAAGATTGATTGAAACTATATTGGCTCTTTTGAGTCAAACCTTTGTTTTAGTTTTTTGTTGTACTTTGGTAATTACTTTTTGTACCATTATTGCTTTTATGATAGGCCTAATGTCCTTTACTATTTTTTGTCGTGCCCACGTCCTTGAAATGTAAGGCAGGGAGGAGTAATGAACATATTACCGCTTATTTATCAATTCTACTGCATGCATAGAGTTTAGTGTGCTAGAATGTACCTTGTCGATGGAAGTTGGATTAGGGTAACCCTTATTTACACCTGACTGTTACCTGTCTATTTTTGCAAACATCATTTCTCTTCTAGTGTGTGTTCTCATTGCTTCGTTGTAGTTTTTTTCATTCCTACTGGTGGCTTTCATGATTGCCAAGTAATGACTATCATGATAGGAGGATCCCGGCCTTTCATAGTATTGTGAAGGCCTAGAAAGAAAAAACATTTGTCCCTATAGACGGTGCCACTGATATGGGGGATTCCTTCCGAACCTCCATAATCTCCAAAGTCCATATGGGTTGGCGCGATCATCTTTTGTTCATGCAAACAAGGTCCTCGGAAGTTCCCAAGACTAAGCTCTGATACCCAAGTCATCTTTCATTTTGATGTAAGGATTTTGTTGGAGAAAATGGCCTTTCTCACTATTCTCGATTTCTATTAGTAGTCGATGAGTTTTGTTATCATGGTCGATCGTGGTCCATGGCATTCCTTTCAAGGCGAGGTGTTCCTTGAAATATACGAGCTACTCTTTGTGTTTGTTGTCACGGTTCGCTGGTGCGAGGTGCTACCTAAACTATAGGGTGGATTAATTTGATTGGTTTGGGGAGGTGTTACAAGGGTTAAATTTTAAAAAATTTAGGGATCAAATTTAAAATCACTACCACAGAAAAAAGCCTCTAGCACCGATTTTTTAAAACCAATACACAAAATTTTTAGCACCGATTTTTTTTAAATTTAGAACTATTTTTTTAAAAATGGTGTTAATTTTTTTAAAAAAATATCGGTTTTCAAAAACCATTGCTAAAATTTTAAAATTCAATCTTCCCTCCAAAATTTTAAAACAATTGCCAAAATTTTGCACAAGTTTTCAAAAATCGGTGCTAAATTTTTTAAAACTCAATCTTCTCGCCAAAAATTTCAAAACATTTGCAAAATTTAGCACCAGTTTTCAAAAAAACGGAGCTAAAATTTTAAAAATCAATCTTCCCGCAATTTTTTTAAAAAAAATATGCCAAAATTTTAAAATTCAATTTTCCTACAAAAATTTCAAAATAATTCAATAAATATTTTGCCAAAAATTTCATGAGATGGGTGCACCCGCTCTAAAATAAATTATTTTTCTCTTAACTTTCAAAATCACTCACTTCCTTTGTTGACTTTAACTGTAACTAGGTTAAATTAAATTAATCAACAATCAACCTTTATTAACCTAATATAAATTAGAATGTAAATGTTTGAATAACAAAAATCATGTAATTTGGAGAAATGGATATTAGGGAAACACAAATTAGGGCCACAGCGTAATTTTCAAAAAATTGTATACAAGTAATCAATGTTAACTTTCGAGGCCCTTCCATTCACACATACATGCCCAAATCGCAAACTCGCAATCGTATATTATTCAATTTAATTTTGTCGTCGCTAATTTTGTGATTCGACAATTCCAAATTTCTTGGAGGGAGCTAAGTGCAAAAAGTAAAAGCTTTACTCGTAACTCCAAAATGAAATCTGCTCGAACGTGGTTCTTCCCAATACACCCCCATTTTATTTTCCAAATCCGTAACGGAATATTTATCATCCATTGGGCACAAGAACATATCCATAATCCTTTCCGATTTCTCTTCCTTACTTTTGTGTAATCAACTCTAAGTTACTTTAGAACATCTACTACCGGTTTCCACAATTCACCCAAAAATTATTATTTTATATTTTATATTTTGGTAAGAATAAAACCATCATGTATTTTTAGGTAATGGATAATGGGGAAACATAATTTTGGGCCATAGTGTAATTTTCCAAAATTGTGTACAAGTAATCAATGTTGACTTTCGAGACCCTTCCATTCACCCATACATGCCCAA
>JAULKK010100967.1:0-17621 GCA_032355705.1 Rubia peregrina
ATGAAGAAGAGAAATGAGGAACTAGGGTTTCTTGAGAGTGATTTTCGGCCTTGGAAAAGTTAGAAATGAAGATAAGGCAAAGGCTATTTATAGGACAAGAGTTGGTGAGAAAATTTTGTCAACTAGTGAAACGGGCGTGCTGGCCGTGCGAAGGCTGCATCACTCGGTCAAAACCGCGTACGCTGTTAAGGATTTCTGGGTGCGGTTAAGCCCTTCTCTGGGTGCGGTTAAGCTTTCCCTGCGCGGTCCAACACGCGGCCTGTGCATTTTCAGGAGCTTGCCACGCGGTTTCCCTTCTGAAGCCGACATTGGCTTGGCTTTTGGGCGCGCGTTCAGTTTGTCTTCACCCGGTTCAGTTTCTCCAACCTCTCCCAATGATCTCTTGGGGTCTCTTATTGATTAAGTGAGCTAAGGATGGTGATATAAGCTGTTAATGTAGTTGTTCATTTTAAACTATAGTTAGGGAGATTCGAGAATGAGAAGAACCAAAATACAAATTAAAAAGACTTATGAAATTCTCTTTAAGTTATTGAACGGGACAACCTGCTCACTCTAGTGTATTTGTCTGCTGTAGTAATGGACTAGAACTCAGCACTGGATCATCATTCATCACGTTATAATTACATGATATGGTATGTACCTATTTTATCAAATTCTCCTTGAGAGCACAACTAAATTTTTAAATGAGGAAGTTAAGCCATTGGTTTATTCTATCCTCAATATTGAGTGAGCACTAATAATTGCATGGAGGTGTAGGAAAATCAACTGTAGCTATGAACCTTACTTGTACATTGGCTTGTTCGGGTGCTATAGTTGGTGTTCTCTTTGGTCTTGCTCGTTCTCAACTCAAAATGAGGTGCTTCCACAACCTTTTCAAGACATCAAAACTCACCTGGACAGCTATGTATCGGAAGCAACACAAGGACATTGCTGCTGAAGTTACAAAGAGAAGGTGTTGTATGTACCACAAAGAAGCCATACTCGATATTGTTGGTGCTTCTTTGAAAGTCATCCAGAAGAAGAAAGGTGAGAAGCCTGAATTTTGAGATATGGAAATGGAGGGTTCTCCTCTTTAAATTAAGGAGAGAATCAAGAGAGCCAAGAATGATAAGAAGGCTAAGAAATTTATAATCACCCAAACTAAGAAATCTATAGAGGGATGCAACACCGTTAAGGGTGCTGCACTAAAGGGTCCCAGGATCGAATGAGGGGGTGGAATGAGATAAATTTCTATATCTATATTGTAGCTAGCTAATTGACCCGCCCCCTTCCGAGCAACGTTAAATACACGAGAGGAGGACAATTAGGGGTCAAAGATAGAATTTATATGTTTCTCCCATTCCTACTACTATACTACCAAGAATGATAGATAGTAGCAAGTACCGGGGTCATCCACAGAGATTTTAGGAATCTAGTAATCTACTAAACACAACTGTGGTCAGGTCATCAATCCCACCACTTGCTAGGAATAAACAATGTTGTGAAAATAACAACTGAGGGAGGGGGGATTTTAAACTATTAACTACTAATCTGAAATCAATGGAATAAACAATATAAACAAGTACTAGCAGAATATTTGTGTAACATGGTTGATGTTATCTCAAACCAATCCTCCATAGAGCTTGGTTTAGGATATATGGATAACTCAAACGAGACGGAAAGTGCATTGGCTGGTACTTTAGCGAGAATTATTGCAAGTGAATCTTTTGACTATTTTATCATTCTATGGTGGAAAAAATCTACAACACGTAGACAACTTTGGATCTCTCAACTTCCTTCTTTTAAAGTATTGCTTTATAGTGCTTCAGGTTGATTTGGTGGTGCTTCAAGTATAAAATGAGGGTTCTTCATGTATAAGATGTAGGTTCTTCAAGGAATACTTGTAACTGCTTCAAGTACCTACACACATATATTGAAGCACCTATAGGGTTAAGTTGAATCACCTACCCTTTACGCCCAAAGCACCTACAAACACATGTTAAAGTACCCACAGTCTTATGTTGAAGCACCTACCCTTTCCGCTCAAAGCACCTACACATATGAATTGAAGTACCTATAGTTAAATGTTGAAGCACCTACAGTTAAAATTTGAAACACCTACTCTTTACGCTCAAAGCATCAATATGCATAAGTTATTGAATAACTATTGTTTATCTTATTTTAAGTATTATATTTTAAAATTTAAATATTATATTATTTTAATTGAATAATATACTTTATATTTTAAATATTACACTTTTTAGTTTAAAGCACCGACATGCTTAGGTTGTAGTACCTACCCTTTATGCTCAAAGAACCTACACAAATAAGTTCAAGCACCGTTAAAATTTTCATCCATCATTAACCTTGTTACGATCACAAGAACACTAAGTACCAGAACCCAAGTCAACCTAATCTAAAACTTCGTATCCATACACTTAGTTAGTCGCTCAGATCACCTGTCCATGTTATTTGAGTACCATTAATTAATACTTACCCAAATCGTATTATAGTATCTATAAACCTAAGAAGTTAACAAGGTCATTTCAACACGCTTAGACGGCGGAACATTTCAAAGTACGACCAGCATAGCTTTTTTTCCCAATGTTCAACTGTGCAATGTAATTACAAACCAACAACTCTTTGATTAACCTTTCTTATATTTAGTCAATAGAAATCATTGCATACATTTACAAAACTGAATCAATGGAAATCAGTTTAAAATAACTCCATGACTTTTAGTTTGATCTTCCACACTTCAAAATTATAGTGCTAAACTATTTATTTCTTACACAGTTCATCAGGTCAGGAGCATACAAGTCTCTCCAGTGCCTCTCTAAAATATCATTAAATTCAACCAAATATATGTCCGGCTACATCATCATCCGGAACCTCAATTTTGAAGAGTTTCAACTGCTTTTTTCCAGTGCATTTCTCTTTGTTTAGAATCATTAAAGGACATACATTTCATCCCCATAAATAGAACCATAGCTTAAAATAACACATAAGTTCCTTTATTATATTCCACCATTCCTCTAATAGATAACACAAACATTTTCAAACTTTATCATCAAAATCAGCCCATGCATGATGTCATTGATCATTTCTAAAGCACATCCAATGTTATATCAAAATTTAGCGACTGTCAATGCCTAAAATCATAAAAGAACAGTAACATATCCCTTTCACAATCATAGACCTTTTAGTGAATAAGATCTCAATTGAGAGAATAAATCAAAAGAAAGCCGGAAGAAGTCCCGACGACGAGGACCTTATAGTCATCGAACATGAACCACTCAATCTCGAGATGTGCTCGGCTTCAATTGGGGAGAGATTGGGAATGATTTTTGTTGTGGTGATAATAGGGATCAGCTTTGTCGAACTAGAGGAGGTGGACGACGGAGTGAGTGACGAGGGATAAGGAGTGAAAAGATAGGAGATAGCGCAAGATGAAGTCGAAAATGGACATGTTTAGCGAACGGATATATACAGAGGTGGGGGAGCAGTCCAAAATTTGTTATGATCTGGAATGGATACAAACCCGTGAATTTCCTTTTTATCAATAAATCAGTTCCACCAGATATAAGGAATGAATGGCTAGGATTTGTTCTCATATAATATGATGTTCTCACCTGAACCCACCCCTATATATATTGTCTAGTATTTACCCTTATATGTGTAAACCCTTAAAAAAGTCCCTTTTCTTCATGGAGGACCTATACTTGTCATTATCTACTTAGTTGTAGTTGGGATGAAATTAGGGCTTATAAATTGTATTTTTTAGAGGTACGCATACGACCTCCTAGATTTCTTTCATTACTCACATAATTATCAAGAGTCTCGTCATCTAGGTGTTATCTTCGTTCTTATAAAGAGCTCTATTAAGGAAATCATCATTAACCATTATGCAAGAGTTTTCACATTAAAAAAGTTCATCAGACAAAGTTTTTTCCTTTGCACATAAGAGAGGGAAAAGATTAATCATGTTTAGACTTATAAATATCAAATCCCACCTTATCAATGACATCCTCTAGGGTTAGTTTTCCCAAATGAACATATATCTTAGTCCTTAACATTTTAAGAAAAGGTCTAGCCAATAAAATTGAGGGCGCACAACCATCGTTCACTACGTTAAGGACATAGAAGTCCATCGGAAACATTAAAATTCCTACTCTTACCAATACGTCCTTAACTAAACTTCGAGAGGCTAGCTTGGGAGTGATTGGCTAATTGGACCACTACCCTAGTTTCCTTAAGCTCACCTATTTTTAGGTTTTCATAAAGGCTAGAAGGGATCACATTGATAGATGCTTCTAAGTCATTCAAAGAATTTTTCACTAATTTCCCACCTAAGGAGATAGTAATTTGAAAACATACCAAGGTCGTCACATTTTTTAGGCAAGTTCCTATGATTAAGAGTAGCCACTCCCCCTATTTTTAGTTTTCCTACCTTCCTAACAGGTTTTTTTTTCTCTTCTTAGTGCATGAAACTTTCAAGAATTTAGCTTAATAAGGAACATACTCAATCAATTCTAAAAGTAGAATCCTAAAATTAACCTTCTCGGAGATTTTGCAATTGTGTTCATTGGTGGTTGCCACCTTCGGCCTTCCCCTAAGTGAGCTAGGAAATTTTGTTGAGGATTCACCCTCACCTAGGGTGTAGGAAGCTCTTTGACGAGCTCCTCCTCCACAACCGTCTCGGGCTCATACACCTCCTTCCCGTTCCTTTGCTTCAAAGAGCTTACATTTCTCAGATTGATCTCTGGTTGAGTACGAAACTTACTGGACTCTTTGGCCTCAAGTTCGATAACCGAGGTGGCGAGTTGCCCAACTTAGATTTCAAGGTTTTTTATTCTTGAAAAAGGCCTAGTCCCGAGATCTTCAATCTCACACCTTGTGTGCTCCACAAAAACATCTAATTTCTTAGGTAATTGGGAAATAGCTTCCAATATTTCTTCTTGATCTGACTTCTAGAGTGAGGCGTTGTGGTTGGAAAACCTTTCACACCTTAGATAGAATTTAGGTGGAGCTTCTCTGCCTTTATTGCACCCTTGAACTTGATTCTTCTTGTGCCAGTGGAATTTTTCTTCTAGATTTGGAGTTTAAGCCAATTCAATCAATGTCTTCACTCAATAACTAGTGCCAAATTCCTCATTCAATTAGCAAAAATTTTTATGACCACCGTCGCATCCTTTGGACTCTTGTTGGTGATCGAACCGTTGCATGCAGTATTACTCATGTCATCATTACACAACCCCTAAAAAAATAGTATACCAAATCACCCTGCTTAAACGGATTATATGGACAACTCGCAAATCGTCTCTGGAATCGTTGCCAATACTCGTAAAGGGATTCATTTCCAAACTGGGGTATATTGGAGGGTTGATTCTTTAGTACCAAAGACTTGGAAGCTGAAAATTATTTCTTAAGGAATCTCCGGATCATGTCCATCCAGGAGGTGATGCAACTGGGTAGAAGGTTGTACAACCAGTCCTTGGCCGCATCCCGTAACGAGAAGGGAAATGACCTCAAATTTTAATCTTCCTTAGAGACTTGTGGTGGCTTTCGGTTGGTGAAAACTAGATGAAACTCTGACAAGTGCTTATTTGGATCTTCACCACTCATTCCATTGAAAGTTGGCAAACACTGGATTATGTCACTCTTGGCTCACAACTCACATTGGGTGTATGGGTAGGAAGACAATACATAGGGGTTGATTCTGTAAGTGCGGAGCCATTAATTCCCTAAGTGTACGATTATCTTCTGCCATTTCTATTGGTTCTTCAACTAAAAAAGGTGGCTATTGTGGAACCCCCACTTTGGCTCTCCTCCTAATTCTTCCCCGACTACCTGCGTACTCCGTTTGATACTGTAAAGTACCTAAGTTTTTGGCATGGGTATGTACCATAAACTAAGAGCCAAACAATATCCAACTAGAAGAAACACAAACACAAGGATCAGAAGTACATGGATTACTATCGCAAAGGATCAATAACAAAAACCAAGAAAAACAGCACTGACTACTCAACTAACATGTTTTGCAAGTTAAAAACTATACCTTTAGACTAACATCCCAGCTGTGGCGCTAAAACTTGACCTGCCCTCTACTGGCATCGCTAATAAATACACTTTTTTTCACGGGAGGTCTATTAAACCGAGAGCGAACTAAGTGAGTCAAAGATATAATTTTTATTGTTATTCTGGTTCCTAATACTATGTCGAGGTCGTCTGCAAAGATGTTAGGGATCTACAAGTTAACTATACAAAACTAAGATTGGGTCGTCAATCCAATAAAGTGTTAGAAATAGCTAGTATTGCTATAATAGGATTTTGGGGGGAGGGTTCCAAACAATTACAAGCATGCAAATTACAATATAATAGACTATATAAACTAGCACTCGGGGGTATTTACGTAACATGATCGGTTTTGTCTTGATCATCGATTACATCACATACAACATATACAAGCCTATTCTGGTGTTCATGACATGTGGCGTGGTTGATGATCAACACTTCCCCATACCTTTGACGTGGGGTGTGCATATAATATTCCATCGGCACCCCTCTTCTTAATTAGAAGACTACAACAGCGGCCCTGTCTGCTATGCAGAAATGATTCTCTCCCGTACGATTACGTTCTCAGAACTACACCACTAATTTTTCTCCATGCAAAGGGGGTGAAGCACCTTATCGATGGCTCCAGGGTTGCGTAACGCTAATGCTTCGGGAACATTTACCGGCTAGTAACGCTAACTCTTCAGGAAAATTTATCGCTAAGTTTAGTGCATAACCAATCATAACGTTGACTCAGAAACCCACATGCAGACACCCAAACATTCCTGGACTATCGTTACCCCAAGAACATCTAGGTTTCCTTCTTGAGGGATATCAATAATTGTGCCAACATGAAAGTAGACTTTGGTGTGTGCCAGTCTTAGTGTGACAATAATGCAATATATAATAATATGAAGAATAAGCCAACATAATAATCAAAAACACATAGAAATAGGTAGATCTAAGGAATCTCACAAAACAAACACCAAATAATGAATACAAATACAAACCCCAATTTAATTAACTACTCGGCCAGTACGAGCCATCTGCTGGTTCCCTGTTTTAAACTTCTGATTTCGCTCCCCGTCTCGTTTAGTGCGGCCCATCTGTTAGAAGCATTTTTTTCCAGTTAAATTAGGTGGACCATGCCATTCTTCGCACCACGTGGACTTGTGTAAGAATTTTAGAGATAAAACAAAACGGACCAGGTGAAAGGGCATGGTCTGTGTCCATACTTAGCCTCTGGAGCGATTTGGGTGACACGGGTCATCTGGTGCCAAACGGTCCATGCTGAGGTGGTGTGGCATGGCCCATGTTTTTTGGCATGGTCCGTGCTAGGCACCCCTGGCACGGGTTTTTTTAGGAGACACCCTTGTGCCAGTCTGCTGGTTCGGCTGGTTGACAACACCTTCCATTTAAAACCTTCTTGAACTTCTACTCCATATTTTTTGGCTAAATTCCATCGACTGCCATGAATTTTTGTCCATGTAATTCTAAAATTTTGGAAATTTGCATGGCAGAAAATTTGGAAATTTAGAATCTGAATTTTTGTAGTTTAATTCTGGTAGATTGTCGAGATTTTAAAAAATGTAATAAAAGAAAAAAAGAAAGATCCGATTCAAAGAAGGAAAAGGAAAGAGTAAATCCTCGTGAGCAAAGGAGAAGGTGATTTCTTTTTATATAAGGCTTGGGTTGCAGAAAGAATTCATCTTGAATAGTAGGTTTTCATATTCTTTAGATTTCTTGAAGAAATTGGGGTTAAACTTCTTAATCCTAGTTGATTTTAGAAATTCGTTTTTCATTATCGTAACTTTTTCTAAGCCTATATCAAACTTTCTTGTTTTGATCATAACTTCTTCATTATAGCTCCGATTTGAGCCATTAAAATTGAGTTGTCTTCCTTATTCTTTGTAGAATTTGGAAATCCAAGTCCTAGAGCCGATCACAGATTGTATATAATTTTAATTTTCGATTTAAATTGCAGCAGTACCCTGTTTCCATATTTGCTTGTTTAGTGGTGATTTTGCCTAATTGCTCACGAATTTACCTTATCCTTGTGAGTTGTGAGCGATATACACTTGGTGAGTGATCCGAACAACCAAAGGTCAGGGGGGAACATTTATTTCTATTTTTTTTGTTATTCTTAGCAGGTAGACAACATGGCAGACGATAATCCAAACATCGATCCCAGAATTCCTTTAAATAATATAACCCGTCGTGCTAAGCGTCTGGAGCCGATACAAGACGAGGCCCCGGTTAGTGGGGAGAGACATTCGGTTCACCTTGCCGACACCATGACCGCACTCATAGGTGAACTACATATATTAGGCCGTACCATCGCAGCAGGGGCGCAGACAACACCTCAAACAACGGCCAGATAAGAGGCAGAACCCGAGCCAACACAGAAATCTCAAGGTTATAATAGTTCGGATGAAGAGCTCCATTATTCGGACAGATATCGCACCGGGGATCATCCAGAAAACATCGCCACGGTCATAGACATTCTTCCCGACGACATCGCACCCAATATAGTTCAGATTCAGTGTCAGAGTCGAATTCAGGCCGAGAAGTTAAGGGGTTGAAGTATGAGATCCCGAGATTTGATGGTCAGCACAATCCGCAAAAGTATCTTGATTGGGAGCGACAGATTGAGAATCTGTTCGATCTAAATAACTATCGGGAGAAAGAGAAAGTCAAGGTGGCTCAGTATTCTTTCACGCATTATGCGGCGGAATGGTGGAAGATCATTAAGGAAAAGAGATACTATGCCGGAAAGAAACTGATAGCCACTTGGGAGAGGCTAAAGACCGAGCTTTGCTCATATCATGTTCCACCAACATTTTTGATGGAGCAACATTCACACTTGGAGAATATGAAGCAAGTTCGCGCACAGTTGATGAATTCTTGCAGGATCTAGAATTAACAATGAGAAGAGTTGGAATAAATCAGGATGATGGCTAAATTAAGAATCGTTTCATAGAAGGATTGAGAGAGAATTTGCAGACGCTAGTTCGTCTTCAACATTATATTTCTATGGAACATTTGTTGATGAAGGAACGAGTGGTTGAGGATGTTCTGCGGCCAAGGAGACCACAATTCAGGGTTCAAAGTCAACGTTCGGGATTTGAATCCGGGAGTCAAATGTCCGGCTGTGGAAGGGGGCCTATGGGCGGCCGAACCTACTCTGTGGGAGGCCAAGGTTCCTCTCAAGTATACTCCAATATGACGTTCTCCAATGACCAAAAATTTACTTCTTAGATGTCTAACCATCAGTCAACGAGAAGTTCAGGAAAGTCGCCAACAACATATTCTAATTCTATTACGATTAGCAATCCTGTCTGCTTACATTGCAAGGAGAGAGGACATGTTAGTCATAATTCTCCTAAGGCGAGAATCATGACAACTATTGAAGAAGATGATGAAGATGAGTATGCCGATATGCCTCCTCTTGAGAAATTTGGTGATGAAGAGGAGCACGTTGATGAAGAGATCACCATCGATGATAACGGTGAGAAAAATCCAGAATTACAAGGTAATTATGTCACTTTGAGAGTTCTTAACTCACAAGTGGTGGACGATCAGGTACAGAGAATGAATATCTTTCATACTCGTTGCCTTGTTAAGGATAAAAACTGTGTGATGATCATTGATGGTGGTTCATGTGCTAACACTGTCTCTAATCTTTTAGTTAAATCATTGTCTTTACTTGCTGTTGCTCATCCTTCACCCTATAAACTTTTTTTTTTATCGAAAAGTTTTCTATTAAAAACCAACATCAAGTAGTACATAGTTTAGGCCATCACTCCAGCCTTTTTACAAAACATACTTATCAGAAATTTACCCTAAAGCTATTAACACATTGACTAGCTATCCATTAATGCCACAATTCACTCTCAGCCCGGATCTGTTCTATCAGGAGTTCCATTTTCAATTCCCTAGCTTGGAAAATTCTTTGGTTTCTTTCCAGCCAGATCTGGTACAGAGTAGTGGATAATAAGTTCAGATTTTTCCACTTCTTCCTGATCATAGGGCAGTAGATGTTCTTCTTCAAAGCTCTCAAGCTTGATCTTGGTCCAGTGATAACCTTTGTAGCATTAACTTCGTAAAAGGGCAGTTAACAAACAGGTGAGCAGCATCTTCCTTGCATCACTGACATAAGCTACACAATGTTCCTACCGGAATTACTTTGAACCTCTCCAGTCTTGTCACAGTAGGTAGTCTATTTTTCATAACATCCACAGAAAGTACCTTTGCTTTGGTTGAATTCTAGCCTTCCATAGTAACCTGGCCTTAAAATCAGCTTGTGCTCCCCCCTTTTGGATGTTATATGCCTTCCTGATACAGAACTTTCCTCTTCCATTTATGCAGCTCTCCAAATTGTCAGCCAACTGCATCTTCAGTCTTGTTATTGATTTCCAGCCCCAGCTGTGGGTATCTGATCCCTTGTAGCTCTTGAAATCTTTCCCCTTTAGGTAGTATGCATGAACCCATTTCACCCACATTATGTCCTTCTTGGAGTAGACATCCCAAATAAGCTTGTACAGTGAGGCTTTGTTCCATATGGAGGGGTCCCTTATTCCCCACCCCCTGCTTCTTTTGCCCTGCACATAGTGTCCCATGCCACAGCTGTGAAACCTCTTCCTCCATTTTCCCTCCCCCAGATGAAATTTCTGGATAGTTCCACTATGTCCTTGTGTATACTTTCAGGTAATCTGAAAACATTTGTCCAGTATCCGGATATGCTGAGTAGGAATGAATTTACTAGTTGAACCCTTCCTACATAGGACATGTTCCTAGAATCCCATCTTCTCAACCTCCCCCTGATCTTGTCTAACAAAATGTCACAAGTTCTTGCATTCCATCTGACTGAATTTAGGGGCAGTCCCAGGTATTTCAAGGGGAACTCTCATCTAGTGAACTATAATACCTCTGCTAGCATTACCTTTTCCTCCTCATTTATTTTGGAGAAGAACACCTGTGATTTACTTTCATTCACAACCAGTCCCGATGTCCTCTGGAAGTCTGCCAAAGTGTCACTCACACCCTTCACCGAGTTCTGATCTGCTACACAGAAGATCATGAGATCATCTGCAAAGAGTAGACTATGGATCCCCACGTTCTGACACCTTTGATGGAACCCTATTTTCTTCTCATGGTATTGAAGATCCAGCAGCCTTGTTAGGTATTCCATACATATAACAAATATTAGAGGGAAGAGGGGGTCCCCATGTTTGACTCCCCTTTTCCCATCAAATGATTATAATATAGCTCCATTTATTGATAGACTAGAAGAGGAAGAGGTAATGCAATACCTGATCCATTCTAAGAAGGCACCTGGTATTTTTAGCATCTTCAGTCATTCAAACATAAACTCCCAGTTGAGGCTATCAAAGGCTTTGGAAATATCTATCTTGATCAAACAGCTTGGCTTTAGATCTCCATGCTTGTACTTGTGTAGCAGTTCTTGTGTCAGCAGGATGTTATGTACTATGTTTCTCCCTTTTACAAACACTGATTGGTTATTTGAGACCAATGCATGCATCACCTCTCCTAGCCTTTCACAGATATTTTTTGTTACTACCTTATAGATGACCGAGCAGCAAGAAATGGGTCTGTAGTCTGTTGGCTCCTGTGGTTGTGCTTTTTTTTGGATCAGGCTAATAATAGCTCTACTGAAATTTTAGGGGATCTGATCTCCAGTGAAGAATCCCTGCACTGCTTTTGTCACTCCCTTCCCAATAATGTCCCATGCTTCTTTGAAGAAGTGGCTGGAGTAGTCATCGTGTCTGGGGCTCATGCTTGATTTGATACTCTTCAAAGCCTTGTACACTTCCTGGTCTGAGACTAGTTTGATCAATCTGACTTGTTGTTGTACTGTTAAAACTGATCCCCTGCTGACCACCCCCGGGTTAATCCTCTTTTCATGTTTCACTACCCTGCCTATATGGTTCTGGAAGAATTGTACCAGTAGATCTTCAATGTTCTTTCTTCCTTGTATGATTCTGCCCCTTTCTGACAGTGTGACAATGTTGTTCACATAGGTTCTATTCTTCAGCAATGAGTGAAAAAAAATTTATGGGTCTGTCTCCCTCCTTCTGCCATTTTACTTTTGCTCTTTGCTTCAGAAACCTGTATTCTGCCTCAGCCATTTTGATTGCTTCCAGTCTGCTTTTTGTTTCTCTTCTTTGCTTTAGGAATAATCTCGGGTCAGCAGCCAGGTCCCTTTGATCATTTTCCCACCCTTCCTTTGCCTTCTGTGCCCTTTTCTCAATATCAGATAATTCACTCTTATTTAGTTTTCTCAAAGGTGATTCAAGTAGCTTTAATCTCTCATACAACTGAGTCATGTTTGAAACCTCACTTGTCTCCCATACTGCCTTAACTGTGGGGATGTACTGCTTTGATAAGGTTCACATATTGAAGAATTTGAAAGGTTTGGCTTTCACTTTCTGAGGCTTTTGAAGTGTCAGCATGAGGGGATAATGATCAGATGTTCCATTTATCATCACCTGACATATTGATTCTGTGAGCTGTTGTATCCATTGTTCATTTACCATTGCCCTATCTATCTTGCTATAGATCCTTTCCTCCGCAGCCCTTCTATTGCTACATGTAAAATTTGGTCCCACTGTCTTCACCTCACTTAGCTTCTGCTGGTTAGCCACTGTTTGAAATCCATCCAGTTCATGTTATTGGATTGTAGCTCCCCCCATCCTATCATCATAATCCAAAGGTGAGTTAAAGTCTCCCATAATCAACCATGGTTTATCCTGGTGCATAAGCCCAGCTAAGAACTCCCATAAACTCTTTGTCTTTAGCCTGACTGTTTCCATATACCATTGTAATATAGAAGCATATATGCATCTCTTTCAACCTTACCTCCATGTCTATCCATCGGTCCCCCCCCCATTATCTAGTATTTTGGCTTCAAAGTAGTCACCTCTCCATGCCACCCAAATTCTTCCAGTATCCACTATGCAGCTATTTGTTACCAGGTCCCAGCCTAGCCCAATCTTGTTCCATACTCTAATTTCATTTTTCTTCTTTACTTTTGTTTCCAGAAAACCTATGAATCCTACCTGATTCATTTCACAAAAATTTTGAATTTGTTTCTGCTTCACTCCACCGTTCACCACCCCCCCAGATTCCATGTTAGAATCTTACTGGTCATAGGGTGGATCGGCAATAAGGTTAAACAGATTACCTCCTGTGATTCTCCTTTCACTGCATTCAGGCTGGTATGGGTGGGGGGGATAACTGCTCTGAATTGCTGCAACAGATCATCTTTTTTCTCTTTTTCCTCCTCTGGATGTGTTTTCCTTCTAATTACTGGTATGAAATCCTCATCCCCCCTTTTCTTTTCCACCGTATTTCCTAGTTTCTCTTCCTGTATGTCTTGTCTGTCATTCCTTTTTTTGGCCTCCTTCTTTGTGTCCATCTGCTTTGGTACATAAACCTGTTTTGGCACAGGTTTTTTCTCCTTCTTTCTGCATTCTGTCTCATCATGCCCGATCATACTACAGAAACTGCAAATGTTAGACAGCTATTCACTTATAATTTCCTGGCTCTGGATTACATCATTCTCATCTAGAAACGGGATTTTCTCAGGGATCTTCTTGCCCAATTCAACTTCTACCAGGACTCTAGCATAATTCATTCTCTCCACCTCCTTAGTGACCCTATCTAGCTTCAGGGGAGTGCCAACGGGGCAGAGAATAGTGCTCATTATCTTTGGCTTCCAGTATATCACGTCCAGTTTGGGTAGCTGTAACCATACAGGTGCTGTTTTGGGGAGCTCTAGGTCCAGATTATGGGTCCAAGGTTGGATAATTACAGGCTTGTTATCAAATAACACTACCCCTTTGTCTAGTACTTGGTTCCTCTCAGGTTTAAGACCAAACTTAACCAAGAATAGTCCTGGTTTTGCTAGCCAAACTTTCCCAATTGTATGTTGTTTCCAAATTCTCTGAAAATACCCGTTCATAACTGTGAATGGTGGAAAGGCACCAAGGAATTTACAGGCTACAGTTGTTTCCCAACCCTTTCTACTCTGTTCTACATCATCCCTACACACTTTCCCCATAACGAAACCATCAATTTCAATCGGGGCATAGAATTTTACCTCGTCACTGTCCTTTGTTCAAAAAGGGAAGTCCATGGAAGTCATTCCCCTTCCTTTCTGTCTCTCCATGGCACCTTTGTGGAGGTGTGGAGGATCTCCGCGGACTGTATTTCTTTCCCTTTTGAGGTGGGGGCACTCGTCACCATTTTTTTAGGCGTGAACAATTCCTCCTCCCCGCAGACAATTGTTTTACCCAATTCCTGCTCACCACTGCTTTCCGCTTGGTCCTCGAGATCCTCCAGAACCGTCTCCATACCTTTGACATGAGATTGTTGGTTTACCACAGAGAAGTCTTGTATTTGGGTTTTGATGGGGGTTTGGTGTATTCCATAGATTATGCAGTTTCTTTTGGCTTGGAGTTTCTTTTTCCCGCTGGATTTTCCCATTTCTGGTGGCCAATTTGCAAGCAAATGACTAATTCAGATGGAAGTAAAACTTGAAGCCGATAGATTCACATAGTGGAAGGTGTTTTCCCCCCTGCTTATCAGCAATGAGTCATCAGAATAAAATTATGTGATAAAATGGTAGTGGTGAACTAAGAGTAACTAAACGTTGCATGATTAACTTTAAGATTTGCAAATATCATGATGAGATTTTGTGTGATGTTATACCTATGGAAGCGAGCCATATTTTGTTAGGAAGACCATGGAAATTTGATCGTAAAACTATTCATGATGGTTACACTAACAAGATTACTCTGATTAAGGATAGAACAAGGTATACATTAGTACCATTATCTCCTATTGAGGTTGTTGAAGCTCAGAGACGCATGCAAGTTGAGAAAGAAAAATATGCGACTGAGCTTGGAGTGGTGGCCGACCCTAACCCTAGATCTAGGAAGGAGCTCAACGGCCACAAGGGGTCTTCCATTCGAAACCCTAGGGAGCCGAAGGTTCACAAGACCTTGGTCGAGCCAAACCCTAAGGGTTTTGAAGGTAAGCGAGGTAAGTTTGATTTGGAAAAGTAGCGAAAAGTTTTTATCTTCTTATGTTAGTCCCTTACCATATATTTACATGATGAAACGTGAGTTATCTCTTGATTCTTGTATGTCATTTTATGCTTCTATTAGGGACATGAATCGTGCTTTTTCTAATCATTCTCATGTTTTGATTTTATATTTTAAAGAAAGTTACTTCGCCAGTGATGATATACATGTGCATGTTCCTCCACGGTTTGCTAAGATGTTGCAGGATTTTGAGGATGTTTTCCCCGAGGCATTGCCGCCAGGTTTACCTCCTCTACGTGGGATAGAACATAAGATTGATTTGATTCCAGGTACGGTTATTCCTAATCGTCCGGCCTACAAAGCAAACCCTGAGGAAACAAAGGAACTACAACGACAAGTAGAGGAGTTACTACAAAAAGGTTATGTACGCGAATCTCCATCTCCTTGTGTTGTGCCTGTCATTTTAGTTCCTAAGAGAGATAAAACTTGGCGAATGTACATTTATTGTCGTGCTATAAACAAGATAACCATTAAATACTGGCATCCTATTCCTAGATTAGATTATATGCTTGAGGATTTGCATGGTTCTGTGATCTATACTAAGATTGATTTAACTCAGGGTTACCATCAGATTCGTATTAATGAGGGGGATGAATGGAAAACTGCATTTAAAACTAAGTTTGGTTTATATGAATGGATTGTTATGCCTTTCGGATTGACCAATGCTCCTAGTACTTTTATGCGGTTGATGAATCATGTCTTAAGAAAGTTTATCGGTCATTTTGTTGTCATTTATTTTGATGATATCTTGATCTATTCAAAATCGATTGATAAACATATTAAGCATGTTGGATGGTTCTTGTTTCACTACGTGAAAATCATTTATATGCCAACATCAAGAAGTGTACTTTTTGTGCTTCGGATGTGGCGTTTCTCAATTTTGTGGCCTCTAAGGAGGGCATAAAAGTTGACGAAACCAAGATAGAGGCCTTTAAGACTTAGTCGAGACCTCTAAATGCCAATCAGGTACATTGTTTTCATGGTTTTGCTAGTTTTTATACTTGCACAAATGAAATGACAGAGACTAATATGTTGTTGAAATAGATTTAGTGTGTATTCAACATTGTGTGATGCTTGATATGGAGACAGATGAAATCTGCATAAATTTTTAATGGTAAAGTGTTAATAACATATTTTTAAAAGGGTTAGTAATTAGAAAAAAAGAAGCATGTCCATGCTAGGATCATGAACATGGGTTTGGATTTTGGTAAACACAATATTTTTTCTGTTGATTCTTCTCTTCTGATATTGATAGTAATGTTCCAATATCACCGAAGAAGATCACCATTGTTGATTTTTTGAGGAATGAATCAAATATTTTTTTAGCAAGAAGAATGTTTTTGTACTTCTTTCAAAAGATATGGTGTTTCTTTAATGTTCATCAAGAATTGTGTTATGCTAGAGAACTATGATGTGGAGACATATAAAATTCGAATAAGCATTCTTTTTTAGTTTTAATGCCTTTCTAGAAATCCAACACAATTGCTTCCTTCGGCATAGATAAAACTCCTAAACCCCCACCCACATCCAGAAATAATTAATCATATTCCAAAATTACCCTCGTTGCCATTCCTACAGGTATTTTTACCAAAAAATGAAATGCTTGGATTATGAACAGGGGTGTGGATTTTTATAACCACGCAGTGAAGTAATAAGTTCCTATAATTGTTCATTGTGTAGAGATACTTTTGCAGCCAGATCTGGAATTAAATATTCGAGTAATATTTTTTTGGTCAATATTTGTAATGGATTTGTAAAGTCTCTATAATGCATAAAGTAGCCATATTGCAATACGAATTTTTATACATTCTATCACATGGCTACCAAAAGAACTCGTGTTGATCTAACAATAGTGATAAGGATTGTCAGTGATTCTGAAAGTAGAAAACAACTAGTGTTACTTCTTAATCTTCTCTGCCGATATTGATAGTCACGTTTCAACCTCGCCGAAGATGATAAACATTGTTGATTTACCAAGGAGTCAATCACAGATGTTTTTGCCAAAAAAATGTTATGGGCTAAACACATACACACTTGCACGCACATAATGTGCATAGAATGTGACATAGAAATTCATTAGAGAAATATTAAAGCTCTCATCAGCTTTACTTATATAATCATCTTAAAAAAATAAGTATAAGTGGGAGTTAATTTGTTTTTGGAAGAGCTATGCATGACATGCTATCACAAATGAAATGACCGAGACTATTAGTTTGTTGGAATATATTTAGTTTGTATCCAAAATTGTGTGATGCTTGATATGGAAACAGATGAAATCTGCCTAAATCTTTAGTGCTAATGCATTAGTAACATTTTTAAAAAGGGTTAGTATTTATAAAAATACATGTCCATTCTAGGAACGTGACTACGAGTGTGGATATTCAGAGTTACAGTGTTTGTTCTACTGATTCTTCTCTATCAATATTGATAGTTATTTTCAAATGTCACCGGAAAAGATCA
>JAULKK010101073.1:0-17618 GCA_032355705.1 Rubia peregrina
GACCCGACCCTAAACTATGAGAATTTTGACCCGACCCGACCCATTTGGCCCAAAATTTTGGGTCAATTTGGGCCGGGATAGCCGACCCGACCCATGAACACCCCTACCCTCAGGTTTCATCAAATCTATCATCGAGCCCTACTAAGTCATTTTAGACTGATTGCTCTCTTAATTTTGAATTTTCCCCCCGTCATCGGGTAACCTAAGTAAAATGAGAGAAAAATCTAAGTAATCAAGAAAGGCAACTTGTTTTTGAGTTCCAACTGAAAATAGTAGAGCAGGGAAGATATTAGAGGCTGCAGAAAGGTTCAGTAGCAGCATTCGAACTGTGATCTACATTTGGTTCAGGGTCAAACCAGCTGACTGTGAATCAGTCACTTGACATGTGGTCCAAAATGTTTTGTCACCAAAGATACAACAAGAAGGTCATGAATCTGGAAGTACTAGGAGTTGACTAGCACCCCCGAGTCGTCTTTAGATTACCCGAGATGCAAGCAAGTCAAAGATGAGAATTTATAGTTTTGCTCACTCCTAACTACTAGAAAGTAGATAGTTGCAAGTTAGGGTGTCGTCCACTGAGAGTTAGGGGCTTAAGAGAGAGTTTTACGTAAATCACACACAAGGGTCACCAAGTGTGTGTGTCGGGAGTAGATATAAGGGTTTTTTTGTTTGAAATGATTAATCTACAATTACAAGCATATAGATATAAACGACAAGATAAAGTGTGATAATGATGATATTAGGGGTGTTTGCATCACGTAATTGACATTTGAGACTCGATCCTTGACTCTTGTTCACATAAATACAATTTGATTACTTTGTGCATTATCACCCGATGTGGAGAGGTTGATTCACCATGAACTCCCACGATAACTAATATCTCGGTCTTGCCCCCTTGTTAAACTCTCACATTCGCCAATTATAGCTAGAAAGATGCTAGAACCACTGACCCCCCCCTTCTACCTCTCACTACAGTGGATAATAAACTCGACATTGCGCAATAAATCAAACACGAGAGTATCATGAGTCGCAGAGACCTCCACTGAGAACAACCACTCTAAGCCTTCATATTGCTACTTAGAGCATTAATATCTCATTAATTTCCATCTAGAATTTTATCCGAACTAGTATGCTGCAAACACGAGATATGTCTTACAGAACTAGACTACAACCCCATCAAGATCAATAAATGTCGCAAAAGTATGTGGTCGGGTCACTCTGCATCATCCATAACCTAATTCAAGTAAGTCATTTAGCCTAATCTACCCAAAGAATCAACAATCATGCATAGTTGTCACTCTTAAACACGACCTTCACATGAACTTTGACCAAACCCGACAAAAAGACAAAATACTCCCAGGTTCATTCTCATGCATATTGCTAGATCATGCAATTAAATCAATTTGTTGTACTTCCTAACATCAAGCATGCATAATCATAAGAACTTAAAACCAATTAATACTGATAATAATGGTATAAAATAAATGAATCTAAGAGTCACACAAGTTAAGAGTCAAACATGCTAACAAACTTCGCAGACATAACAATTCTTGACAATGGTGCTCACACCCATCTTCAAATGTGGTCAATAATACCTCTCCTCCAAACTAGCAATGGTCTTATCTCTTCCCAAATGACCACTAAGATCGTCGCCATGTAAATCCCAAATCAGTTTCTCCCTCAACGAAGAGTTAGGGATGCACAACTGATCTCCTTTGATAAGATAGCCATCACGAACATGAAAATATGCTCTATTGATACTACCCTCGTTGCACTTCACCCAAATCTCCTAAATTCAACATCTTCCTCATACAGCTCCTTCAGAAATTCAAACCCAACTATCTCCTATTCCAAAGTAATCAACAAAGAAGCCCTCCTACTCAAAGCATTTACCACCTTATTCGACCTTCCTGACTTATGTTGAATAATGAAAGGAAAATTTTGCAGAAAACTGACCCATTGAGCATGCATCTGTTTAATCATCTTCTGGCTATGGAGAAATTTCAAAGCCTGATGTTCAGTGAACAGAATGAACTCCCTCTAAATCAGGTAATGCTCCCACTGTCTTAGAGCTCTAAAACCAGCATAGAACTTCTAATCACAAGTACTCTACTTTTGTCGAGCCTCCGTCAGTTTCTCACTAAAAAATGCCACTGGCCTCTTATCATGGCATAGTGCATCCCCAATCCCTATGCCACTAGAATCACATTCCACTTCTAAAACCTTATCAAAATCAGGCAAAGCTAATACGGGCGCAATACACAAATTTTCCTTGATCAAGGTAAAACTTTGTTCTTGCTCAAAACCCTAATGGAATTTTTCCTTCTTCAAGAACTCAGTTATGGGAGCAGTTGCATCATTGAAGTTTTGGACGAAACATCCATAAAACGTAGCCAGACCATGGAAACTACGTACCTTCGTTACAGAAGTAGGTGCTGGCCATTTGTGGATAACACACACCTTATCCTCGTCAACCTGAATCCCATCTTCACCAACAACAAAACCCAGAAAAAGCAACTTGTTGGTGCTGAACGTACACTTTTTTAGGTTAATGTACAAGTAATTTTTGAGAAAAACCTGTAACACCTGCCTCAAATGCTCTAAATGCTCCTAGTTGGTCATATTATAAATCAAGATATCATCAAAGTAAACCACTACAAAAGAACCAATGAAAGAGTGTAAAACACGATTCATCAATCTCATAGAGGTACTAGGGGCATTGTACAACCTAAAAGGCATCACCAACCACTCGTACAGTTCATCGTTGCTCTTGAAAGCCATCTTCCCCTCATCACCAGACTTTATACGAATATGATGATATCCACTTCGAAGATCAATCTTCGGAAACACCTTCGAACCCACCAACTCATCAAGCATGTCCTCCAATCAAGGAATTAGAAATTGATACTTGATAGTAATCTTATTAATCAACCTACTATCAATACACATCCGCCACTGATTTCCCTTCTAGGAACAAAAAGAACAGGAACCGCACAAGGACTCATACTCCCACGAATAAACCTCTTCTTCATCAAATTTTTGATCTGTTCCCTAAGAATATCATTCTCCTTCGAGCTCATACGATTGTGTGGAGGTTTGGAAAGCTAGATCCGGGAAGCAAATCAATCTAATGCTGAATATCCCGCATAGAAGGTAAATCACTTGGAAGCTCATCACCAGTTAATTGCTCGAAATCCTCCAAAACTACATGCACTTCTATTGGAATTGATGCCTCCTCCTTCTCAGCACTCAGCAACCCCTTTATATCCATGGGATATAAATAATCAGCTTAAGCAATAGCCTCATCAAGTTCCTCTTCATCTCATGTCATAACCAGAAAATTTGACTATGTACTTCTTGCGACACTGTCAAAACACTGAACAGGAGCCATAACAATCCTATGCTTACCCCATGTAAACAATATGAAATTGTCATGCGTTTTATGAGTAATGTCATTATCAAACACCAAGGCCGCCCCAACAACACATGGCGAAGGAGGAGGAGAACGGTTAGTGAGGTAGTTCCGCAAGGGCCAACTGTAGAGTTAGAAGTTGAGAGAGAGAGAGAGAGAGATCATGGCAAAGGACAACAGAAATTTGAGGGAGTTGATGGCTCCTAACTTGAAGAGTCATCCTATCTGTATTGTCTTCCCATCCCTTCCACATAATGTGACCTGCGAGTTGAAGAGTGGAATGATTAAGTGTCTTCCAACATTCCATGGGATGGCCAACGAAGACCCCTACAAGCATTTGTCAAAATTTCAATTGGTCTGCACAAATATGAAACCACTGAGAGTGTCGGAGGAAAACTACAACTTATAGTACTTTTCATTCTCACTTCAAGACGCGGCAAATGACTGGTTGCATTACATCACGCTGAGATGCATAATGTCTTGGGTGAACATGAAGCGCCAATTTTTAGAGAAGTACTATCACACTTCCAAGTCCACCGGGTTGAAGAAATAACTTTCAAACATCTCTTAGCTCCCAATGAGTTCCTCTGTGGGTATTGGGAATGCTTCAAGAGGTTGTTAGCAAGTTGCCTGTATCATCCATTAAAAGAGGGGGATATAGTTTATTACTACTTCTTCGAGGGCCTCTATTACGATGATATAAAGATAGTGAATGCCGCATGCAATAGATCAATCGCCAACAGGAGTCCAAAAGGCGCTATGGCTCTTTTTGAAGAGATGGTGAATGGTACATGCCTATTGGGAATCTGGTCGAGGACTAAGACATTGGAGGAATTCACTCACTCTCCTAAACTAGAAGAGAAAGTCTAAGCACTTGCATCAATGATGAATGAGTTTATGAAGAGGATGACTCATTAGGTGAAGGTTTGTGGCATTTGTAGCTTGGATCATCTGACAGATATGTGTCTGCAAGTGGTAGAAGAGTTTGAGGAGGTAAAGGCCTTGAGTCCAATGAAGGAAACCGACAGTTTGGTAGGAGGCAACAAGAAGGGTTCCGTGCGTACAATCGAGAAGGTTCTCCACCATAACCTACCCAAGGGGTGAGGGACCTTCCAACAGCCATGTGCCTATCTACAAGTCAAAAAGAAATTTTTTGAAAGCCATTGCTCAAATGACAAAGAAGCATGAGATGTTTGTGGAGTGTACAAGGCGTGACATTGAAGAGTAGGACACGAGGGCATTTTTGAGCATAAAGAACCTTGAAGTTCAAGTAGGGCAATTGGCTATGTTAGTCAACCAATGATCTGCAACTAAAAACATGTGATAACCGATGCATTTAGCACATTTTTAATTATGTTTTGGTTGTTAGATTTCTAGGTTTAGTCAGTTTACATTACAAGGGGTTTGGATAGCCATTGCTAGTTTTCTTATTTAAATCCCTAATTTTTTAGACTTATTAGATCTAATGGATGTTATGTCCTTATGAGCATCTAGATCTTGTTTTGTGAGCTTATTTTTTAGATTGTTCATTAGCTCTTCGACGTAGATTGTAGGCCATTTTTAAGGATGGTAGTAGACAGTAGAAGACCATTTACAAGGATGATAGTAGATAGAAGGTCACGAGTAAAAACGTAGTAGTAGATGGAATCATTCCAAGAGGAGAAAAGAAGTTGAAGATCAAACAAATGAAGAATTGGAACGACCGTGTTGTACTACACGGATCGTTCCAGCCAAACTTGATGGTGTAAAAGGGTCATGGCATAGCCCGTAGAGAACTGCACGACATGTGCCGTTCAAAGGCGTCGTGCGGATAAGTAAGCAGCACTGACTATGCCATATTGCACGCTTGTGCCCCCTTGAAGTGAAGATCCTAAAACCAATCGACGAGACGTGAAGATTTGCACGACTGCGTTATCAGTTGCCAAGAAATTGATTCCTAGCTAGCGACCCGCAAGGTTTTTCATCACCCGTACCACTAAGAAGGTAAATTCAAGCTTTCTGCAGGAAGCCTATGTGGAATCATACAGCCCGTGCCATTCAAATTCTCAGAAGATGTTCCCAGCAAGTGGCCCACAAGAAAATGTACGACTATGCGCTCAGAAAATTGGAGGGCACATGTCGAGCCGGTGGCCCGTGCCCTATTGCACAGGTCATATGTTATTGCACGGCTTATACGTGGCGGGTAGCTAGGGTTTAGTTACCTTTTTGGGCCTCTTTTAAGCCCAATTCCTATCTACTAAATATGGGGACCTATGTCTACTAGAGTTTAAGTTTGGCATAGTTTTAGTTCATTCTCCTAGTTTTCCTAAGAGTATGTAGAGAGAGAAAGGGGCTAACCCTTCTCTCTTAGTTTAATTCTTCTAGTTTTACCCAAGGGCATTGAATTCAATGAATCAATTGGGTTCAATGCTTAGGGAGCAGTGATTTAGCTTGGGGATTTTAATTTTTGTTCATGACTTGGTAGTTATTTTGTGAGATTATAAGATTTTCCCATCCTTTAATGCTTCTGAATATCATGTGTGACTTGTGCTTTCCGTTCGTTAAATGTATGATTGTTACACTGTGTTGGCATACACCTTAGCCTATTTTCATGTATGGCCCGCTATTGTTGTCCCCTTAGGATTATGGCTAGGGTAATAGGGGGAGCGAGGGTCCTCGACCGTGTCGGTATATGTATGTGGATCGTGAGCACCGCTCTGATGACCGTACGCTAGGTTAACCTAGACTGGAGTCCGATAGGTGAGGACACAATATTTAGTACCAGCTAGGGTTGGCATAATTCGACCATTGTCGTCACAACCCTAGAGTCACCATGAGGTGCCAATCTCTTTGCCTATGTAGGCCTAAGGAGAAGCATTAATAGTGGAGTGCCTAGGGTGTAATTCTTTATGGGGAAGAGTAGATCTTCACATCAGGAGTGATCGTTGTTAAACTTCCCTAATTAAAGAGGTTGTGTTGATAGAACAAAATGAGAGCACCTTTGTGTGACAGACAAGGTGAAGTTTTGACTATCGATCACACTATGTGACATGAGGATTAGGATAGGTTTATACGTTTTGTATTTTATTGAATCCAGGATCGAAATATACTACCGGTCATGTAATACAAATATCCCTAAGCGTTAGTTTTATATAGTTTACTCTTTTTTTCTTGCATGCTTGCAGTTGATAGATAACCCGCAGAGCGCTTGGAAGATCAAAGATAAAATTTGTAAGTTGCTCATGTTGTTACTATTAAACTACTAAGGGGTAGATAGTGGAAAGTTTGGGGTCATCCACAAAGATGCTAGGAATTTAAAGGTTAACTACACAAAGCCGCAATCAGGCCGTCAATCTGATCACATGTGAGGAATAGTTAATGTTGCAAAACAAGGTTTGAGGGGGGGGGGGTTATCTACCAACTACAAGCATGCAAGAACAAGAGAGTAAACTCTATAAAACTAGGACTTGGGGATATTTGCATTACATGGCCGATAGAATATTTTGATCCTAGATTCAATCAAATAAAAGACGTATAAACATATCATAATAATTATATCACATAATGTGACCGATAGTCAACATTTCCCCTTGTCTGTCAGACAAAGGTGCTATCATTTTCTTCTATCGACACCACCTCCATAATTAGAAAAGTTCAACAATGGCCCCCATGCTGTGCAATTCTACTCATTCCCCGTAAGGAATTACACCATGAGCACTCCACAATGAATGCTTCTCCCTAGGCCTATAGAGGCAAAGGGATTGGCACCTCATGGTTACTCTAGGGTTGCAACGACATACGTCAAATTATGCCAACCCTAGTTGCTACAACTATCTTTTCCTCCTGTCGGGACACTGTCTAGTTCTCACTAGCAAGTAGTCCAGTTCTTACTAGCATACGGTCATCAGAGTAGTGCTCATGAACCACATGCATACACTCACATGGTCGCAGACTTCTCACTCTCCCTATTACTCTAGCTAATACTCCCAAAGGGACAATAATAGTTCGCCATACAATAAAAGTAGACTAAAGCGTATGCCAACATAGTATATGCATTTAACAAGAATGTAAGACACAAGTCAACATAATATTCACAAGCATTAAATGATAGGAAAATTTTAGAATCTCACAAAATAACTACCAAGTCATAAATACAAATATAAATCCCCAAACTAAATTACTAATCCCTAAACATTGAACTCAATTGATCTATTGGATTCAATGCCCTTGGGGAAAACAAGGAGAATTAAACTAAGAGAGAAGGGTTACCCTTTTTTTTCTCTCTACCTACCCTTAGGAAAAACTAGGAGAATGAAAATTAAAACTATCCAAACTTATGGCCAAACTTAAACCCTAGTAGACATAGGTCCCCTTACATAGTAGATAGAGTAGGGCCTTAAAAGAGGCAAAAAAAGCAACACATAAGGACATCTTTGTCAAACCTCGACCACCTAAGGTTGATATTGCGTCTAGTAGTCAGCAAAGAGGGATTGATGCTGAAGTCCACATTAAGCCAACTAGCGGCTTATGTCCCACAAGAATCGAATGGGAGCAAAATGCCACCTGACTTGGAGAGAATTATTTCATGTTATAAACCAACAACCTCAACTCCACCTCACACTTCTTCTCTGACAACCTCAACAAATGACCAGCTGGAGTGTGATAGTAGGCCCGTACCACTGTCTTTGATTTTGACAACACCTCCTGCCTTTGATAGACTGAGAATGAAGTTAGTAGAGGCCACCCAACACCACATGAAGGTATAAGTAAATATATTACACTAATCATATCACAAAGTGTTTTATACATTGTTATAAATTATCGATCATTCTTGTGTAGGATAATTCCATGTGCATACTACTTGCCGAAAATCTAGATTGACAAAACCACATTGTGGCCATAGGTACTACACAGGGACACCCCTCTAACACCGATTTTTTGGCACCGATTTTTTAAAATCGGTGCCCCAAATAAATTAGCACCGTATTTTTTGAATTAGCATCGGTTTTTTAAAAATAGGTGCTAAAATAGCATCGGTTTTTTGAAAACCGGTGTTAATTTTTTTTAAATGGTGCTAATTTAACACCGGGTTTAAAAAAACCGGTGCTGATTTTAAAAATCAGGTGCTAAATTTTTTTAAATTCAATCTTCCTGCCAAAAATTTCAAAAAAAATCGCCAAAATTTAGCACAGGTTTTCAAAAAACCGGTGCTAAATTTTTTAAAATTCAATCTTCCTGCCAAAAAATTCAAAAAATTACCCAAATTTTAGCACCATTTTAAAAAAAAATTGGTGCTAATTAAAAAAAACCAGTGTTAAATTTTTTAAAATTCAATCTCCCCTCTAAAAATTTCAAAATAATTCGCCAAAAATATTAAAATAATTTGCCAATTTTTTTAATTTTTTTGTCAAAATTTTGATTACATGGGCGGAGCTGCCCGCAAGTTCTCTAAGCTAAATTAGATTTTTGCTTAACATTCAAAATCATTAACTTCTTTTGTGGACTTTAACTACTAGCTAAATTGATTTAAATTAATCAATTATCAACCTTTACTGGCCTAATATATATAAATAAGAATAAAAAATTTGACGTTAACTAATTAACGTCCAACCCTTAATAGATTTAGTTTATAAATAAAAATAAAAATATTTTACTTTAACAAATTAACGGTTAACCACAGAGTTTTAAAAATATTTAGCACCGGATTTCTAAAAATCAGCTCCAAAACTACTGTTAAATATTTTAAAAATTCAATCTTCCCACCAAAATTTTTAAAAAAATTGCCAAAAACTTTTAAAATTTTTGCCAAAAATATTATGAGATTCGCAGAGCTGCACGTAACCGCTCTAAGCTAAATTATTTTTTACTTGATTTTCAAAATCATTCACTTCTTTTATTTACTTTAACTATAACTAGGTTGACTTATATTAATCAACGATCAATTTTTATTGACCTAATATAAATAAGAATATAAATGTTTGAATAACAAAAATCATGTATTTTGGAGCAAAGGATAATGAGGAAACACAATTTTGGTCCACTGTGTAATTTTCCAAAAAATTGTGTACAAGTAATCAATGTTGACTTTCGAGCCCCTTCCATTCACCCATACATGCCCCAAATCGCAAAGTCGCAATCGTATATTATTCAATTGAATTTTGGTGTTGCCAATTTCGTGATTCGACAATTCTAAATTTCTTGGAGGGACCTAAGTGCAAAAGGTAAAACTTTACTCGTAATTCCAAATTGAAATCTGCTCAAATGTGGTGTTTCCCTATACACCCTCATTTTATTTTCCAAATCCGTAATGAGATATTTATCATCAATCGAGCACAAGAACATATCCATAATCCTTTCCGATTTCTCTTCATTGCCTCTATAATCAACTTTAAGTCACTCTAGAATATCTACTAGCGCTTTCCCAGAATTCCCAAAAAATTATATTATTTAATTTTTTTATATTTAGATAAGAATAACAAAAATCATGTATATTGAAGCAATGATAATCGGGGAAACACAATTTTGGGTCACAGTGTAAATTTTTTAAAATTGTGTACAAGTAATCAATGTTAACTTTTGAGGCCCTTTCATTCACCAATACATGCCCAAATCTCAAAGTCGCAATCGTATATTATTCCATTGAATTTTGGTGTCGCCAATTTCGTTCTTCGACAATTCCAAATTTTTTGGAGGGACCTAAGTGCAAAAAGTAAAAACTTTACTCGTAACTCCAAAATGAAATTCGCTCGAAAGTGGTGTTTCCCTATACACCCCCATTTTATTTTCTAAATTCGTAATGGAATATTTATCATCGATCGGGCACAAGAACATATCCATAATCCTTTTCGATTTCTCTTCATTACTTCTATGTAATCAACTCTAAGTTATTCTAGAACATCTACTAGAGCTTCCCCAATATTCACCAAAAAAATATTATTTAATATTTTTATATTTAGGTAAGAATAACAAAAATCATGTATTTTGGAGCATTGGATATTGGGGAAACACACTTTTGGGCCATAATCTAATTTTCCAAAATTGTGTACAAGTAATCAATATTGACTTTTAAGATCCTTCCATTCACCCATACATGCCCAAATCAAAACAAAATTTTATTATCAAAGAAAATTGAGGCATACCAAAATAAAAATTAAGAGCATATGATATTGTTGTGTAATAATTTTTTCCTTCTTAATATGGTTTAAGATCAAACTGTGCAAACCTTGTGCAAAAACAAACTGTGCAAACCTCCTGGGAACTCTCTCTGCTTTTATCCCTCTCTCTGCTTTTCTCCTGCGCAACGTAACCAGCCCCAAACCCTAGATCTGGGAGGCCGCTGCATCCGCTAACAGCCACCTCCGACAGCCCTCTCCCCATTCCCACCATCTCCAACATCCCAATCCCACGACCATTCCCTCCCCAAGATCCACTTTGCGTTCATGGCGTTCCCATCTTGATCTTCAAGTGTTCCGGGCGTTCCCAACTCCACGACATCCACAGCTTCCACGACATTCCCTGCATCGCTGCGGCGGAGATGGTGTTTCAGACAATCAAGCTGATAAAACGGAGGATGGCGCTAGAGATTTTATTAGTAAATGATCTGATAGTTTTCCTTATGCTTGAGATAGAGAGACAACCCTTTTCTATTTTGCTATTTTGCGTTATTTTACTGGTTAATCCTGAAAGTTTTTGCTATTTTTCACTGAAGGTTTTTGTTAAGCTTGTCAATGATAATTTACTGGTAAACATTGCTCTCACACACATTCACACACTCGCAAAATTATTTGATTTCTTTGTTTGCTTATGTGGACTTTAAACATGTCGTGTAGCTAGGAACCAGGTTTTCTGATCTAGCTATTGTATCTTATCATGTTTTGAACTTAAAAGGGATTATATCATTGCTTTCTAGCTGTATCTGATGACTTCTTCTTGATATGTTATGCTTTGGATAAAAAGTGAATTAGGCTCGTTGTCGTATTTGTTTTGTATTAACTGTGAAGTTTACTTTCTTGTGTAGTGTCCTTTAGTTGCCGAGCATTGCCAGTACACAACTCGGCTTGGCTAATACATTAAATTATGAAACTCAGATTTATAACTGTTCTGAAAAAGTTTACTATCTCTCAGATAAATTTGAATCCTAAGTTTTTTGTGCTTACGAAATACAAACTTGGCATCCTATGCATTAGTTATTGTACACCTTTCCCTTAGACAGGTTATGAAGTTGACAATATTATTATGTATTTTTCTTGTAGGAGTGCATCATCACTTTGTACTCTATGGTTTGAATGAGTACCTTAGGAAAAGACTGTTGAGATGTGTTACTTCCTTATGTTTCCATCCGTTTCTTATTATAGTTCTGGATTAATGTAGCTTAACCTTGCAGATTCAACCAAAACTTCTCTTCTGATGATGTTTTTAAGTTGCTGGAATGTTTCTATGACTTGGAAAGGCTGGTGAGTATATGTCCTATGTTGTGTCATTATTATTCCCTCATTACTTTTTATCTAATCAATTGTTTTGTTGCACCCTTCTAATGCTTATCAATTTCAAGAGATATCATGTGGAATGGACTCACTGGGAATGATATTGGTGTGCTTCCTGATGTGAAACTTATACTTGGAAGACCTAGACCATAAGTAGTATTAATTTGGTTTATTTATTATAATCTTAGAAAATATTATTCTTTAGTTTAGTTTACATGTTCAGGATTACGATCCTGATCTTCCACCTGAGCTTTCATTCAGGACTTTCAATCTGAAAGCCTAAAGAAGGAGTATACTATAATAAATGCTACTCCATCGTTTCACAATATTTGGCGAGGAGGATGACAAGTCCCCATCTAAGAAAGGGAAAAGAGGGAGAAGAAGGAGGCCGTGCCACCCACAACACCGACAATCAAAAGGCTCACTCGGGAGAGGAAGGTTGTGGAGCGCTACACCGAGAGCTCTCTTGCCTGAAGTTATTCTCCAAAACCCATATCATTTGAAAAGGTACTAGGATTTGTGAGTGTTGGGGTTGATTATGCCTCATTTTTGTAATTCTTATTTACTTTGTGTGGTGATTTTGCAGGGTCTTGGAACGCCTCTCAGGGACATTCCCAATGGTATGATTTCCTAGTACAAGTTGATTAACTTGTTAGTACAAACTTGCAATTCAGAACAATTTGCTACTGTGTGTTTTTACCCATATAAATGAAAAGGAAATAATGAGGAGAAATACTAAATATTATCATTTTGATGCAGCCCAGTACGTTTCTTAACTAGCGCAGTGGGATCCAAGGCTTGGAGGGGTGATGTTAAGGATCAAAACATGACACATTTTTCGTATGGTATGATAGGGTACATCTAAGCATTTCTAAGGACCATGGATGTATGAATTAGCCTTGTGATTTGATGTGTATATGCCACATGATTTAATTTCTCGTTTAAGCTAAAGTTGTGTTTTATCGCATAGATAGTTATATTTGGGATAGTTATGTTTAGTCCCATATATTATTAGTTTTGTATCATACATTTAGTGGAAATGTTTTTTTATGATTCTAGATGTGGCCATATATATGTTGTTAGATTGTTTTACTGTTTGTAGTGAAGTATTAGAGCAGCTGCGCACAGTTGCGGTCAACACCCAATTCTACTATTTTTTAATCCCAAATCATAGTAATAGAGCAGCTGCGCGCAGCTACGGTCAACTCCCAATTCCAAATATGTTTTTGTCAAATGAAACTAATAGAGCAGCTGCGGTCAGCGCCTAATTGCAATTCCAAATCAAGAATCGGTGAAAATTTTAACACCGGTTTTCTAAAAAAAATGGTGCAAATAAAAAACCGATGCCATATAAACCGGTGCCATATAAAATTGGTGTAAATTTAACATCGATTTTATAAGATCGGTGCTAATATATGAAAACCGGTGCCAACATTGCAACGTTTTACAAAATCGGAGCTACCAAAAAACTGGTGCTAAATTTAGCATCGTTTTTTGGACCGGTGCTAACATAAAAATAGGTGCCATTTTAGCACCGGTTTTTCAAAAACCAGTGAAAAGTTTTCACCGTCTACTTAGGCACCGGTTTTTTGGACCCTAAACCGGTGCTAGCACTTCCAAAAAACTAGTGCTAGAGGGCCAGTCCTGTAGTAGTGAGGTAAAGTCTACACATCTATATGAGTGCATCATCATAAACCGGTAGCGAATGATAACGTGGTGGTAAATATAACAAAGAGTCTCGTGGATGGTATTGTTCTTCCAATTCCAAAACCCGAGGCAAATATGGTGGATGAGGCGTTGGAAAGTTTATTGAATGACCCATTCGTTTGGTTGACATTTTAGAGAACGTGGCTAAAAATAAGGTATACCATGATAATTTATATACTATTACTTGTGAGTTGAGACAAATGTTGCGTACATAACTTTTACGGTTAATTTCATATAGATTGAGACAGGGATTAATGGCCAGATAAAATTGCCCATTACATGTGAGGATCCAAGACCAACAATGTTTCGTGTGTCTGGAATGAATCCACCACCATTCAATCCCTCGAAGGATGGTTTCCTAAAGAACATCCACACAATTTTGACGACACACCCTCTATCATGTTCGTATAAAATTTCCGTGGAAGAAGTGGGTATTTTTTGGTACAAGGTAAATCCAATTATGCGGAAGGAAGATTTGGAAGACTTGTTCCATTTCAATAATGTGCCCCTCCCGTGATGTAACTATATTGAATAAGTATTAATATGCATCACCCTAACTTGATTCATCGACATACTTAATGCATTTGGCTACAATCTAGCAAGACTAACCATGTTTATAGGCTCTTGTATGTACAATCCATTTCCAAATTCAAAGGGTGGATATGGGTTCTTTGCCCATTAAAGATCTAACATGACCATTTTGCCTATTTAAGCTCCCGGCTGATGCAAAAGCACAATTCGATATATATCGCACCTTATTACGAGTGGTGAGTCAACTCTACTTATTGCATCGATCACTCTTGTTTGGCTTCTATTAAAGATTATGGGTTTGTATTGAGTTTATGGCGATTTCATTTTTGTAGCAAACATTGGATGGTGGCCATCACCGTTCTTCCTTCAAACACGATGTTTTGGTACGATGTACTATATCAAACGCCCCCAAAAACTATTTCATTCGCAATTACAAAGGTGATGACAAATCCCATTATTATCGAGCACAAAGGATGCACGTGGAAGTTCCTAAAGGTTATAATTAACTTCAAAATTGTATTGTGAAATAACGATTGCTATAAGTACTTAAATATGTGTTTGTAAACAATTATCTGTTCGAATAGCATAAAAAACAAGTGGTCGCGTGGGAAAGTGGTTACTATTGCATGCGCTTTATGAAGGATTTGGTCTTACTTGTGAGGGAGAATTAATTTGATCTACAAAAGATATCTATTATTCACACTTATTGAATCTAATCAATAATATCACGACTTTGCACAACCTATTTATTGATTATGAGATTACTCATTGTTGTAGTATTTCCCCGAGAACAAAGCACCGTACCCCATCAAACTTTTGGAGGATGTACGCGACTGTTGGATGCTCTTTATGATGGTAAATAATTTGAAACATTTACTTAACCTATCTACAATATGAGGAACTTGGATATTAGGTTGAATTTTTGTGAAAGCATCATTCTCTAAAATTCCCATTGATACTTTCCAAGGTATTTTTTGACACCTTGATATAGATCTCTAGCTAGCTATGGAGTATCAATGGTATAGTTCATCTTTTCAAAAAATAAAATAAAATGGTATAGTTTATTTTATTAGAATTTTGATACTCCCTCTGTCCCAGGCGAATCTGCACACTTACTGTTTGGCAGTCAAAGTTGTCGAACTTTGACCACATATTTGAATAGATATATGAACAATAATATTATCGTATGTGATGTTGTCAGATTCGTCGAAACATATAGTTTTTAAATATCAATTTTTTACGTGTTGTTTTATCCGTAGTTACTTATATTTACAGTCAAACATGTGTTTTGGAGACCGTAAAAAAGATTCCGTAGATTTCCCAGGGACGGAGGGAGTAACATACTTTGTGTATGGATGATGTAGTTTTCATGCTTCTTGTGTATATGCTTCATTTATGGTGTAGTAACGTGCAATCTGAAAGGCGTTCGACGCCAGGTCTTCTTTTCTGTAAATATCTATTTATGTATTTTACCCATATAGTGACGTCACACCGTATAATTTATAATCCGGTTAGTCCGATCAAAACTGATCGACACCACTCACAATTCAGAATGGATTACTGAAGGTTCGCAGAATAGAGTGACATCGGTCCCATATAGAAAGGCGACGTCGCTCCATGAAACAAGCGACATCGTAGACATGTCGTAGAGTACATGAAATTAACCCTCGCTAGCCCTATGCATGCGATATCGATCCATTAAAATAACGTCGTGTTTATTGATATGCCACCTCATCTAATAATCGATTTCGACAAATGCGATATCAGACAATGCGATGTCGCACTCTCTCCAACACATCGACAATGCATTCGTTCCCTCTGACGTCGCTCACTGATCGACCCTCAGTTCATCAAGTTATTAATTACCTCGGGTTTTCTGCTAAAAAAATCGAGGTAAAAATTATAATTTACCACGGTTCTCAACTGCAGTTAAAAACCATAATCAGTGATGTAGGTAACAACATCATGCAATATCGCTTACGGTTAGGAATGATGCAGCAGATTTTCTAGCTAACATCGACCACCGCGACATTGCACGATGATGGGTAGTCGGCAGGCTCAGAATAGGGACCGACATCGCTCTATCGTTGGCATTGTCGTTAGGTGAGGAATATTTACCTCGGTTCTTTTCAAGAAAAATCGAGGTAAAAAGTACTTTTTGCCTCGGTTTTGAATTGAGGTAAAAAAATATACTTTTCATTACACCCACATTTACCTTGATTTTTAGAGGGCTGAAAACCGCCATGAACATGCGAGTAATATGTGATATTTCTTTTAGTGGTTATTGTTTCTCTTTCTTCTCACTCTATCAATTCTCTCTACAATTTGACTAGAACGTCAGAGCAGGTAAAGTCTAGTATCGACCAACCAAACTTTAATAATATCAGTTTTTTTGTAGGAATTGAAGCGGGCTGTGGAACGGAGTAGTGAAATGAAACCAACACAAATATTTTCTTAACAATTACTTCCTCCATCCCGACATTAATGGCATGTTTACTTTTTTTCACGATTTTCAATGATCATGTTTGACCGTTAATATCTCTAACTACATTTAACAATTTCATATGAAAAATTGATATTTAGAAAATAGATGTTAAGATGAATTTAACAATATTTCATTCTCCATCCGTCCCATCTCTATTTGCACTTCAATTTTTTAAAACTATCCTCCATCAATGTTTGACCGCATATTTGAATAGATATATGAACAATAATACTATTGTAGGTGATATTGTACAATTCATCTTAACAAGTAGTTTCTAAATATCAATTTTTATTTATCGTTATTATACACAGATAAACTTATTAACGATCAAACATATTTCTTGAACACTGTGATAATGATTGCAGTGCAAATATAAGTGGGACAGAAGGAGTATGATATTTTTATTATAAATATATTAATTTATATTTAGGTTTAAAATTTACCAAGTTTAACTGGAAAAAAAAAGTAAACAGCGGAGTAGCAGTTGGGATTTGTGGCTAACCGACATAAATGAGGATTTAAAAAAAGAAGTAAATGAGGACTTTAAAAGAAAGAGAAAAGCAGTTGATAGATTATTATTGTGTAATTAACAAAATTTAAAATGATTAGGTGGCTGTAGATAGTACTCTCCAGTTTTTTAATATCCACACACCCTTTTTTTTGTATGGTATTTTAATATTGACATCTTTCATTTTTGACAAAATTAAGATTAATTTTATCAACTCAACTTATTTTTTACTCTCTATATAGAGAAAGACTCATATGAGACCGTCTCACCATAACTTATGGTGAGACAATGTACAAACTAAAGTTTTAAAAATTATAAAAAGTACCCCATGTCATTCCCATCTTTAAATAATTCTACTTAAACCCCCGTCTCACCATAAAATTAGGTGAGATCGTCTCACCAAAGTCTTTGTACTCTATATAATCTACTTCGCTTATTTTACTTTAAAAAAAAGGAGCAATTGTCCAAAATGGTACATATTTTTAATCAAAATTCACAGTTTGGTACCCACAT